>OU696664.1:14704536-14709536 GCA_916049575.1 Ancistrocerus nigricornis | reverse complement strand
GACCGTGTTGCAGACCACACGACTTCTACCCTTAAAATTCGGCCAAGGTCGTTCAGATCCCACGTATGTGGGGAAATGTCGCCCCGTCGTCTAAGAAATTGTGGTAGTCTTTCCGCTGAGGTGGAGACAGCGGCGACTCGTCAAACGTTGCTACAAATTTTTAGTGGAGTAATCCTCGATGGGATTTGTGCTAACACGAGGATCTGGGGGGAGGGGGAGCCCCACCGGCCCGGCTACCGGTGCCCCCTCATTGGTGTTGGCCTCCCAGGGGCAGTGCCGCCAGAGAATGGGATATGTTTGATCGTTGCCTGACGTGCGCGTGCATGGTCTTTTGTGGGGCAGGTGCTGGCGCTTGCGCTAGCACTGAATCCCCGTCGGCCAGGGACGGCTACAACGGCGTTTGAGGTGTCGGGGTCCGTGGCGAAGTCCCGCCTAGTATCCGAGCCAATGTAGCCTTACCCCTGGCGGATCCGTACTGCCTGCGGCCTCAGGCACAACACAGTGTCATAGTTCGGCGTGCTGAGCTTCCTGAGTCTTCGAAGGGTGTGATTGTCCGGGCGTATGTTGATTCGTTTGGTGTGCGCTGTAAGGGGGTCCCCCCCGGTTTGCACCCCGAGTATTCGTTATAAGGTACTCTGGTACTGCCGCCAACACCCAGGCGTGTGCCTGGGGGGCCTAACCGGCCCCCCAGACCCCCCGGTGCGGTCGTAACTATGACTCTCTTAAGATAGCCAAATGCCTCGTCATCTAATTAGTGACGCGCATGAATGGATTAACGAGATTCCCTCTGTCCCTATCTACTCCCCCTCACGGTCTGCTGCCTTGTCGTGGCGAGGGGGCTTGCGTGACCCAACGATCCCTGAGGCTATGCCGGCGGGGGCTTGTCCCCTGGCAGGTACTACCATGCCGGATTGGCTCAGGGGGAGGGTCCAGACTAAATCGCAGACCATACCCCAGGGACTTGGTTGGCCCGGTCAACCAAGTACGGGTTTGGCGAACCCGGGGTGCCTGAGCTGGGGGCAGGTGAGCGCCACCTGTCTCCTAATACCGTAGGCTCTGCGCCTGCTTCAACAACCATCGTAGGGCGTGGCGATGGTATGTTGCAGGTGTTGGAGAGCGGGGGCCTTGGCTTAACCGCCTGGGCTGCGAGGATGCAAACCTCTATAAAAAATGCCCTCAATCCTAAGCTTGACGTGCGGTAAGAGGATGGGTGGCTCATGGGTTAATGGGTCTTTAGCAGGTCATCCCCAGCGTGTTGTGGCGATCGACTGGGTTTAATTGCCTTACCGGGGTAAGGGCGCACTGCTTCGGTGGACCTTTTTGTTCGTCCCGTGAATATAGCCCCCTCTTAAGGGTGGAATCCAGATCCTGGTGGAGGCCTGAGGGGAGGGGGCGACGAAACAGATGATGACAACTTTAACGAAAAAACTTTTTATGAAGGGATCAGCGGTGGGTGCAGTGGGGAAAGATGGAAGTAGTGATGAGGCGATTGACTCTTCTGGGGGGCAAACGGATGCGAGATCGAGATCAAGGTCTCGTTCCCGTGATGGCCTGGCTGTAACCTCTAGGACTGTAAGTAAAAAACAGAAGAAGAGAATACAGAAAGAGAAGAGACGTTTGGAAAGAGAGAAAGAGAAAAATGGGTCCTTGGAGCTGGGTGGAGGAAATGAAAGTGTGATTGTAACAGAAGGGTGTGAGAAGTGCATAGATGAGAGTGTGATTGGAAATGAGGGTGATAGAGTGAAGGGGGGTATGAAGGAGTTGTATGTGGTGTGCGAGGATTTGAGAAAGGGTGTGCGTGTGGTGAAGGCTGAAAGGGAGGAGGATGTAAGGGAGATAGATGAGAGTATGATGGTGGAGAATGTAATGAGTGTGAGTAATGTAGGGATGGGGAAAAGGAGAAGGATTGATGATGAAGAAGTTGTGGGTGAATCCGTTAATGGGGCTGAGGCTGAGATGAGGCGAATATCATCCGAACTTCGGCGCCTTGTTTTGAATGATGCGAACAAGGTGACGAAGTGGATGGCTGATAAGATTCTGCAGCAGGCAAGCCTATATGAGAAAGTGTTGGTGAGGACGATTTGTGAGAATGAAAGATTAAAGGGTAAATTGGATGTGTATGAGGGTGTGAGTGGATGTGTGTCTAAAGTAAATGAGGTAGTAGAGAAGGTGAATGATGTTGCGTGTATGGTAAACAGTTTTATGAATGTGTGTGCGAAGGAGAAGAGTGATGCGTCTATTAAAAAGTCGTATGCGATGATTGTAAGGGGTGGTGATGGGGTGTCTGCTGAGGAAGTGAGAAAGAAAGTGAGTGAGAGTGTGAGCGGTGATGTAAATGTGCGGGTAAGATCTGTAAGACCGGTTCGGAACGGGAGAGGCGTTGTGATCGAGACGCCTACTGAAAATGATAGGAGGGTCCTCGCAAGCACGCTGAATGTAAGTCGTACGGGGCTTAGTGTGGAGGAGCCGAAGCGTCTTGATCCCCGTGTTCTTATTTATGACGTCCCCTGTGAAATGACGGATGAGCGCCTCCTTCAGGGTGTATTTGAGAAGAGTGTGAGAGGATTATTGGACAAGGATGAGTTTGTTAGCAGAGTGAGAGTGGTTCGGAGAATGAATAGACAGGGTGCGAAGGTATGTAATGTAGTGCTGGAATGTCCTTGGGTGTGTAAGGAGAAGATAAGGAAGGATGGTAGAGTGTACGTTGGTTGGACGAGTTATAAGGTTGTGGAATGGGAGCGAGTATCGAAATGTTTTAATTGCCTGAAGTTTGGGCATATGGCGAGAGAGTGCAAAAATGAGCGAATGTGTGTGAGGTGCTGTAAGCCGGGACATATGGCGGCAGCATGTAAGGCTGCAGTGGAGTGCGGAAATTGCCGGGAGAAGAAGCAGTCAGCTGACCATTCGGTACTTTCGGTCGAGTGTCCGCAGTATGTGTGGAGGTTGAATGTACTGAGGTCGCGCCTGAATGATGGAAGGACGTGAATGTAATATCATGGAGGGAGTGAATGGTGGAATTGGTGTGAGTGATAGGTATGTGTTTAAAATAGTGCAAATGAATTGTCAGAGGTCGTTTGCGGTTATGAATGATATGTGTGAATGGGTGTATCGAACTGGCACTAGTGTATGTCTGCTTCAGGAGCCGTATACGTATTTAGGGGCGGTTCGTGGACTGCCTCTGGGTGTGAGAGTATTTGCTAGTGTAAGTGGAAGTGCATGTGTGGCCGTGTTTGATCCTGCATATGAATGTATGATAATGGAGGAATGTAAGTTTGAAGACGGTGTGTGTGTGTGGATTAAGGGTGGTGTAGGGGAGATGCTCCTGGTCTCACTTTATTGTAGACCCGGAGTTGACCTGCAGCCATCTCTGACATTCTTGAATAGTGTACTTGAGGGTGTAAATGGTAAATGTGTGCTTGTGGGGATGGATGCTAATGCAACGAGTGATGTGTGGTTCAGCAAAAATATTAGAGCGAGTGGGAGTAGTATGAAGAGGGGTGAATGTCTCAGTGAATGGATAATTGAGAAATGTATGGATGTGCTTAATAAGCCTACCCGTGCTTTCACTTTTAGTGGAGCTCGGGGCCAGAGTGATATAGATGTTACGATAATGAAGAATGCTAGGGGTTATGAGTGTGAGTGGGATGTGATGGATGATTGGGGTGTGAGTGATCATAATGCGATTGTAATTAGAGTGTGTGCGGAACGGAATGTACAGTGTGTGCCTGAGAATGGGGCTAGAAAATGGAATGCAAGGAATTGTGACTGGGAGTTGTATGTATCAACTTTGGAGTCCTTGTCCTTGGATTTTGGATATCCGGAGTATCAGGATCTTTGTGCCGGGAGCAAAGTTTGTAAAATGTATGAATGGATAGAAGAAGCAAATGATGTGTGTATGAGACGAGTGGGTAGGGTGAGAATGAGGAAGGGAGTGAAGTGGTGGACAGATGAGCTGGAAAATATGAAGAAGAGAGTGCGTATGAAGAGGAAAGAATATCAGCGGGAACGAAGAAGGACGGGTGACATAGAGCGATTGAAATGGAATGAGTGGAAGGAATGTATGCGTGAGTATAAGAGCATGTTAAAGGATGCGAAAGAGAATGATTGGCATGAGTTTGTACAAAGAGAGGGGGCGAAAGATCCGTGGGGCCGTGTATTTAAGATATGCATGGGAAAACTTGAAAGGAATGGTTTGGCTGCGCTGCGTACGAATGAAGGATGGACGAAGACATGGAGTGAAAGTGCGAGTGCATTGATGTGTGAGTTCTTTCCTAGGGATGAGGGCGATAGCCCCGACCCTGGAATCGATATACTTGAACGGAGTGATATATGTGAGTTTGATCTGGATGAAATTGAGAGTGCTGTTTGTAAGATGAAAATGGGTAAAGCGCCGGGAATGGATGGTATTACGAATGAAATGATTAAGCATGTGTGGATAGCGATGCCGCAGTTCATGAAGGGTATGTATGATGCGTGTTTGGCTGAAGGTCTCTTTCCAAAACAATGGAAAGAGGCCAGAGTGATTGCGTTGTTGAAGGGGTTTGACAAGGACAGGACCGAGCTCAGGTCATACAGGCCAATCAGCCTGTTGAGTGGCCTGGGTAAGGTTCTTGAGAGAATGCTAATAGGAAGGCTGATGAATTATATGGATGGAAAATGGAATGAAGCCCAATTTGGTTTTAGGGAGGGTAGATGTACGGAGGATGCTTGGATGTGTTTGAAGAGTATGGTGGGTGAATGTGATGCTAAGTATGTATGTGGTGTTTTTGCGGATTTTAAAGGTGCGTTTGATCATTTGAAGTGGGAAGTAATTTTACGTGAGTTGAGAATGGCTGGATGCAAGGGTGAAGAAATGACGGTTTGGTGTGATTATTTTAGCGATCGGAAAGCGTGCATGTTGAATGGAATGGATGTAGTGAGTGTGCAGGTTGACAGGGGTTCTGCGCAAGGTTCCATCTCGGGCCCTGCAACTTGGAATCTTTCTATGAATAGGCTTTTGT
>OU696664.1:14689536-14699536 GCA_916049575.1 Ancistrocerus nigricornis | reverse complement strand
ATTTATGAAGTCAACAATGTTTAACATGGGTCTAAAGAACCAATATGGAAATTGAAATTATAGATATTTGATAAAAAGTTATTAATAAAGATGCGACGCATCATTGATTTAATATCTTTATGTAGCAAGAAAAAGCACGATTTATTGTTTATATTAACTACAGCGACGGCCCACTTTACATTTTTAATGTTATTTGTGTATGATTTTACATAATTTTGTTATAATAAAAAATTCTTTTTTCAATTTAAAAATAAGAGCAAATATAAATTACAGCGACGGCCCACGTAACATTCCTATTGTTATTTATTTTTCTACATACGTAGACTATGATGTTATTATTTTCTATTGTCTCTCCAAGAAAAGTACATACCTAAGCTCCATTTGACGATCTTTGGCGATTTTTGAGCTACTTTCATACTTAATAGTGTTCTTGAGTGCGTACTCACTAGAAAACTCTTAGGGATCCGAAATTGAATGCTTTTAGAGCAAAGAAATCCATGCGATTCCAAATGAAAATTATGCATTTCGAGGAAGATTGCCGACGTTCCGGTCGTATACTATGACTTTTTTCGAGGGTACCAGGTTAACTAGAGGACATGATATATTATATTACAATGTATATAATCGATGGAATAGATGTACAATGATGGAAAAATGTACCGAAAACGTACATAACAGATGTGGTATACATTCAGACTTGTTGCAATATTATTCATAAAAACGTCTACGAAGATATGATAGTTCGCTCCGCTCTGAGAAACTCTCGGAACGTAACCAAATGAACTCATCTATACGTTTACACAGAGCGAATTTTACTTATTACTAATTCGAATCTTCTAATGAAGTAAAAAATTAAAATTATCTGAAAAATGATTACATAAGGAATAGTTAGTTCATATCTTTATTAATATGTCGAATGGGATTAAAATTAGTAAGTACGTGTTTCTAACCTGCTTGATAACCACTACCCTGTACCTCCTGCGTGTGAAGGACGTTATAACGAAAAATTAGCAACTTCTTGTTATCTAAAAACTTCGATAGAATTAACCACGTTCTCAATTAATGAGATAGAAGTCTACTGCCTTCCTTAATTATCCCTTCTAACCACACATGTCCTCTACATTTCTATAGACAAGGAAGATTATGATAATACCGACGGGTACAATAAATAAATAAAATGTGATAGGTTAAGAATATCGACATGTCAAACATTCCAGCGCTAGCTAGATTTCCACCTGATATCGACGCTAACTCCACTGGCTTTACTAACGGCGAATTTAGGAAACTGGACAAAATTCGATATATATAGATATACTCGCAATGTTAACGAAAAAGGTCGGAAAAAAAAGACTGATAAAATTGATATTTCATAAAATTTAAAAACACATAAATTAGATTATTAACTTAATGGAAGCCGCGATACTAATAAATTATATATCAACGAAAAGGAAAAAGTTCCAGGATTACGATGAAACAAACCAAAATTATGTAGCACTTCGCGTCGATGAGATATTAGCAATTCAAGGTTTCCCCTTCCCTTCAAATTTACGATTTTGCTGTAAATATACCACCGGCGCTAGACCGATTTTTTGCGACGGACAGGCCTAACTGCCGTAAGTCTGTAATGCGACTGCCGGATCTTGATTTAATTTCAACGTTCCAGCGGTAAAGCAATGCGACTGCCGGATCTTGGTTTTTATTTCAAAGTTCCAGCGGTAAAGCAATGCGACTGCCGGATCTTGATTTAATTTCAACGTTCCAGCGGTAAAGCAATGCGACTGCCGGATCTTGGTTTAATTTCAAAGTTCCAGCGGTAAAGCAATGCGACTGCCGGATCTTGGCTTTTATTTCAAAGTTCCAGCGGTAAAGCAATGCGACTGCCGGATCTTGATTTAATTTCAACGTTCCAGCGGTAAAGCAATGCGACTGCCGGATCTTGATTTAATTTCAAAGTTCCAGCGGTAAAGCAATGCGACTGAATTTTTCCCACCGTATGAATTTACGGGTAAATTTATAAGGCGACGGACGCGCCCACGCGCGTTTGTCGCGCGCGTTTTTAAATCCGCATTACTAACTAGCCGATCAATCGGCGACGGTGCCATTAACACGCCTTTTTATAACGTGCCAAACTTTCCTTCGCACGACAATCTAATTATGTGTGCGTGCAACCGTACTTTTGTCGGGTATTGCCGACGATGGCATAACTTCCGACACCAAAAATAAAAAGTAAAAAAAAGGTAAAAAAAAAAGAAATGTACGCCCTGCATCGAAATATCTTCGATTCTCGGCCCTATATCGTCCTACGGTAACCGTAGGACTTGCACCTCCGTTATACGGGAGAATCGTTTAAAAAACGAATCAACCAACGCCGTAGCGCTCACCACGTATGGGCCATTCGGTCATAGACACCGACCCGTGGTACGTATGTGTCGACATGCACGTCGCATTAATAACATATCATGCAGCACCTCCGTTATACGGTAGGCTCGATTAAAAAAACGGATCAACCACCAACGCCGTAGCGCTCACCACGTATGGGCCATTCGGTCATAGACACCGACCCGTGGTACGTATGTGTTAACATGAACGTCGCATTAATGCGATCGATAAGGATTATTCTTGGAGGGACCGCCTGCTCGGTCCTCCACATGCAAGTTCAGCATAAATACGCTCGGTATAACTGCTCTCGGCAGGAAAGCTCGTACGTGCATTCGAAACGAGCACATCCCTCATTGATACCGATTCTATGTCCGACCTGTCGGCTATACCCGGTTTTATGCACGGCGTCTTATGGAAGAAATCGATCGAGTTGTCGATCGACTTTTGGTTTCAAATTCCATATCAGGCAACTCCGATGCATTTACCCGGTCGAATGGTGCTCGACAGGAAGGTCCCACAGCGATATACCTTCTCGGTACGGTAAACCCCGTACAGCCGAGACACGTACCACACCCCTATATATACCGATTTTTCGGCCGGCCTGTCGGCGAAGCACGGTCTTATACACGCTCTCTTATGGGAAAAAACGTTCAAATTTCAAGGAAAAACGACGTACCTCGAAAAACTTAGAAATTTTTTCTCAATCGCATTAGTTTCCAATCTAAATGCGTGTTATTCGACATCCAGTCATATTAGTATCCGTCGAACAAATTTTTCACGGGAATCGAGTTCAAAGTCCCGTGTGCCCTCTCACGGAACGTAAGACTCGTAAAGGTACGTTCGTACGGTGATCCTAGCGCGAGTCGCCCCTTCTCACGAGGATCCCGTGCTCTGACGCCGTAGCGTGCTTGTCCCTTATATATACCGATTCTGCGGCCTACCTGTCGGCGACGAACGGTCGAAAGCACGTTCTCTTATGGGAGAAAACGTTCAAATTTCGAGAAAAGACACGAGAGACTCGAAAAACTTAGAAATTTTTCGCAGTCGCATTTATTTCCTCCGAAAATTTCTTGTCGCAAAATCGAGTTCAAAGTACCCTGTGCCCTCTCACGGTACGTAAGAATCGTCAAAGTACGTTCGTGCGGCGATCCAAGCGCGAGTCGCCCCTTCTCGCGAGGATCCCGTTCTCTGCCGCCGTAGCGCGCATGTCCCTTATATATACCGATTATGCGGCCGACCTGTCGGCGAAGCACGGTCTAAAGCACGTTCTCTTATGGGAGAAAACGTTCAAATTTCGAGGAAAGACGAACAGAATCGAAAAACTTAGAAATTTTTCGCAGTCGCATTGGTTTCCTTCGAAAAATATCGGTTCCGAGTACCGTGTGCCCTCTCACGGTACGTAAGAATCGTCAATGTACGTTCGTACGGTGATTCTAGCGCGAGTCGCCACTTCTCGCGAGGATACCGTACTCTGGCACCGTAGCGTGCCTGTCCCTTATATATACTGATTATGCGGCCGACCTGTCGGCGAAGCACGGTCCAAAGCACGTTCTCTTATGGGAGAAAACGTTCAAATTTCGAGGAAAGACGAACAGAATCGAAAAACTTAGAAATTTTTCGCAGTCGCATTGGTTTCCTTCGAAAAATATCGGTTCCGAGTACCGTGTGCCCTCTCACGGTACGTAAGAATCGTCAAAGTACGTTCGTGCGGCGATCCAAGCGCGAGTCGCCCCTTCTCGCGAGGATCCCGTTCTCTGCCGCCGTAGCGCGCATGTCCCTTATATATACCGATTATGCGGCCGACCTGTCGGCGAAGCACGGTCTAAAGCACGTTCTCTTATGGGAGAAAACGTTCAAATTTCGAGGAAAGAGGAACAGAATCGAAAAACTTAGAAATTTTTCGCAGTCGCATTAGTTTCCTTCGAAAAATTTCGGTTCCAAGTACCGTGTGCCCTCTCACGGTACGTAAGAATCGTCAATGTACGTTCGTACGGTGATCCTAGCGCGAGTCGCCACTTCTCGCGAGGATACCGTACTCTGGCACCGTAGCGTGCCTGTCCCTTATATATACCGATTATGCGGCCGACCTGTCGGCGAAGCACGGTCTAAAGCACGTTCTCTTATGGGAGAAAACGTTCAAATTTCGAGGAAAGACGAACAGAATCGAAAAACTTAGAAATTTTTCGCAGTCGCATTGGTTTCCTTCGAAAAATATCGGTTCCGAGTACCGTGTGCCCTCTCACGGTACGTAAGAATCGTCAATGTACGTTCGTACGGTGATTCTAGCGCGAGTCGCCACTTCTCGCGAGGATACCGTACTCTGGCACCGTAGCGTGCCTGTCCCTTATATATACCGATTATGCGGCCGACCTGTCGGCGAAGCACGGTCCAAAGCACGTTCTCTTATGGGAGAAAACGTTCAAATTTCGAGGAAAGACGAACAGAATCGAAAAACTTAGAAATTTTTCGCAGTCGCATTGGTTTCCTTCGAAAAATATCGGTTCCGAGTACCGTGTGCCCTCTCACGGTACGTAAGAATCGTCAAAGTACGTTCGTGCGGCGATCCAAGCGCGAGTCGCCCCTTCTCGCGAGGATCCCGTTCTCTGCCGCCGTAGCGCGCATGTCCCTTATATATACCGATTATGCGGCCGACCTGTCGGCGAAGCACGGTCTAAAGCACGTTCTCTTATGGGAGAAAACGTTCAAATTTCGAGGAAAGAGGAACAGAATCGAAAAACTTAGAAATTTTTCGCAGTCGCATTAGTTTCCTTCGAAAAATTTCGGTTCCAAGTACCGTGTGCCCTCTCACGGTACGTAAGAATCGTCAATGTACGTTCGTACGGTGATCCTAGCGCGAGTCGCCACTTCTCGCGAGGATACCGTACTCTGGCACCGTAGCGTGCCTGTCCCTTATATATACCGATTATGCGGCCGACCTGTCGGCGAAGCACGGTCTAAAGCACGTTCTCTTATGGGAGAAAACGTTCAAATTTCGAGGAAAGACGAACAGAATCGAAAAACTTAGAAATTTTTCGCAGTCGCATTGGTTTCCTTCGAAAAATATCGGTTCCGAGTACCGTGTGCCCTCTCACGGTACGTAAGAATCGTCAATGTACGTTCGTACGGTGATTCTAGCGCGAGTCGCCACTTCTCGCGAGGATACCGTACTCTGGCACCGTAGCGTGCCTGTCCCTTATATATACTGATTATGCGGCCGACCTGTCGGCGAAGCACGGTCCAAAGCACGTTCTCTTATGGGAGAAAACGTTCAAATTTCGAGGAAAGACGAACAGAATCGAAAAACTTAGAAATTTTTCGCAGTCGCATTGGTTTCCTTCGAAAAATATCGGTTCCGAGTACCGTGTGCCCTCTCACGGTACGTAAGAATCGTCAAAGTACGTTCGTGCGGCGATCCAAGCGCGAGTCGCCCCTTCTCGCGAGGATCCCGTTCTCTGCCGCCGTAGCGCGCATGTCCCTTATATATACCGATTATGCGGCCGACCTGTCGGCGAAGCACGGTCTAAAGCACGTTCTCTTATGGGAGAAAACGTTCAAATTTCGAGGAAAGAGGAACAGAATCGAAAAACTTAGAAATTTTTCGCAGTCGCATTAGTTTCCTTCGAAAAATTTCGGTTCCAAGTACCGTGTGCCCTCTCACGGTACGTAAGAATCGTCAATGTACGTTCGTACGGTGATCCTAGCGCGAGTCGCCACTTCTCGCGAGGATACCGTACTCTGGCACCGTAGCGTGCCTGTCCCTTATATATACCGATTATGCGGCCGACCTGTCGGCGAAGCACGGTCTAAAGCACGTTCTCTTATGGGAGAAAACGTTCAAATTTCGAGGAAAGACGAACAGAATCGAAAAACTTAGAAATTTTTCGCAGTCGCATTGGTTTCCTTCGAAAAATATCGGTTCCGAGTACCGTGTGCCCTCTCACGGTACGTAAGAATCGTCAATGTACGTTCGTACGGTGATTCTAGCGCGAGTCGCCACTTCTCGCGAGGATACCGTACTCTGGCACCGTAGCGTGCCTGTCCCTTATATATACCGATTATGCGGCCGACCTGTCGGCGAAGCACGGTCCAAAGCACGTTCTCTTATGGGAGAAAACGTTCAAATTTCGAGGAAAGACGAACAGAATCGAAAAACTTAGAAATTTTTCGCAGTCGCATTGGTTTCCTTCGAAAAATATCGGTTCCGAGTACCGTGTGCCCTCTCACGGTACGTAAGAATCGTCAATGTACGTTCGTACGGTGATTCTAGCGCGAGTCGCCACTTCTCGCGAGGATACCGTACTCTGGCACCGTAGCGTGCCTGTCCCTTATATATACCGATTATGCGGCCGACCTGTCGGCGAAGCACGGTCCAAAGCACGTTCTCTTATGGGAGAAAACGTTCAAATTTCGAGGAAAGACGAACAGAATCGAAAAACTTAGAAATTTTTCGCAGTCGCATTGGTTTCCTTCGAAAAATATCGGTTCCGAGTACCGTGTGCCCTCTCACGGTACGTAAGAATCGTCAATGTACGTACGTACGGTGATTCTAGCGCGAGTCGCCACTTCTCGCGAGGATACCGTACTCTGGCACCGTAGCGTGCCTGTCCCTTATATATACCGATTATGCGGCCGACCTGTCGGCGAAGCACGTTTTAAAGCACGTTCTCTTATGGGAGAAAACGTTCAAATTTCGAGGAAAGACGAACAGAATCGAAAAACTTAGAAATTTTTCGCAGTCGTATTGGTTTCCTTCGAAAAATATCGGTTCCAAGTACCGTGTGCCCTCTCACGGTACGTAAGAATCGTCAATGTACGTTCGTACGGTGATTCTAGCGCGAGTCGCCACTTCTCGCGAGGATACCGTACTCTGGCACCGTAGCGTGCCTGTCCCTTATATATACCGATTATGCGGCCGACCTGTCGGCGAAGCACGGTCTAAAGCACGTTCTCTTATGGGAGAAAACGTTCAAATTTCGAGGAAAGAGGAACAGAATCGAAAAACTTAGAAATTTTTCGCAGTCGCATTAGTTTCCTTCGAAAAATTTCGGTTCCAAGTACCGTGTGCCCTCTCACGGTACGTAAGAATCGTCAATGTACGTTCGTACGGTGATCCTAGCGCGAGTCGCCACTTCTCGCGAGGATACCGTACTCTGGCACCGTAGCGTGCCTGTCCCTTATATATACCGATTATGCGGCCGACCTGTCGGCGAAGCACGGTCTAAAGCACGTTCTCTTATGGGAGAAAACGTTCAAATTTCGAGGAAAGACGAACAGAATCGAAAAACTTGGAAATTTTTCGCAGTCGCATTGGTTTCCTTCGAAAAATATCGGTTCCGAGTACCGTGTGCCCTCTCACGGTACGTAAGAATCGTCAATGTACGTTCGTACGGTGATTCTAGCGCGAGTCGCCACTTCTCGCGAGGAGACCCTTCCTTCGCCGCCGGAGCGTGCGCTTCCCCTATATATACCGATTCTGCGGCCGACCTGTCGGCGACGAACGGTCTAAAGCACGCTTTCTTATGGAAAAAAACGGTCAAATTTTTTTTTCTTAAAGGTGTTATATGCTGAAATGTTAATAAGTAAATAAATGTTTAAATAAATAAATAACTAATGTATTTATCGATGCGAAACGGCGATTAGGCACACGGGACGTGTGAGAAGGCACACGGGACTTTGAAATCGATTCCCGAGAAAAAATTTTTCGACGGAAACTAATGCGACTGGATGTCGAATAGCACGCACTTAGATTGGAAACTAATGCGACTGCGAAAAAATTTCTAAGTTTTTCGAGGTACCTCGTTTATCCTCGAAATTTGAACGCTTTCTCCCATAAGAGAGCGTGCTTTAGACCGTTCGTCGCCGACAGGTCGGCCGCAGAATCGGTATATATAAGGGGTATGCACGCTTCGGCGGCACGGTACGGACTCCACGCGAGACGGGGCGACTCGCGCTAGGAGATCCGTACGAACGTAACGTGACGAGTCACGCGTCCCGTGAGAAGGCACACGGGACTTTGAAATCGATTCCCGAGAAAAAATTTTTCGACGGAAACTAATGCGACTGGATGTCGAATAGCACGCACTTAGATTGGAAACTAATGCGACTGCGAAAAAATTTCTAAGTTTTTCGAGGTACCTCGTTTATCCTCGAAATTTGAACGTTTTCTCCCATAAGAGAGCGTGCTTTAGACCGTTCGTCGCCGACAGATCGGCCGCAGAATCGGTATATATAAGGGGTATGCACGCTTCGGCGGCACGGTACGGACTCCACGCGAGACGGGGCGACTCGCGCTTGGAGATCCGTACGAACGTAACGTGACGAGTCACGCGTCCCGTGAGAAGGCACACGGGACTTTGAAATCGATTCCCGAGAAAAAATTTTTCGACGGAAACTAATGCGACTGGATGTCGAATAGCACGCACTTAGATTGGAAACTAATGCGACTGCGAAAAAATTTCTAAGTTTTTCGAGGTACCTCGTTTATCCTCGAAATTTGAACGTTTTCTCCCATAAGAGAGCGTGCTTTAGACCGTTCGTCGCCGACAGGTCGGCCGCAGAATCGGTATATATAAGGGGTATGCACGCTTCGGCGGCACGGTACGGACTCCACGCGAGACGGGGCGACTCGCGCTTGGAGATCCGTACGAACGTAACGTGACGAGTCACGCGTCCCGTGAGAAGGCACACGGGACTTTGAAATCGATTCCCGAGAAAAAATTTTTCGACGGAAACTAATGCGACTGGATGTCGAATAGCACGCACTTAGATTGGAAACTAATGCGACTGCGAAAAAATTTCTAAGTTTTTCGAGGTACCTCGTTTATCCTCGAAATTTGAACGTTTTCTCCCATAAGAGAGCGTGCTTTAGACCGTTCGTCGCCGACAGGTCGGCCGCAGAATCGGTATATATAAGGGGTATGCACGCTTCGGCGGCACGGTACGGACTCCACGCGAGACGGGGCGACTCGCGCTAGGAGATCCGTACGAACGTAACGTGACGAGTCACGCGTCCCGTGAGAAGGCACACGGGACTTTGAAATCGATTCCCGAGAAAAAATTTTTCGACGGAAACTAATGCGACTGGATGTCGAATAGCACGCACTTAGATTGGAAACTAATGCGACTGCGAAAAAATTTCTAAGTTTTTCGAGGTACCTCGTTTATCCTCGAAATTTGAACGTTTTCTCCCATAAGAGAGCGTGCTTTAGACCGTTCGTCGCCGACAGGTCGGCCGCAGAATCGGTATATATAAGGGGTATGCACGCTTCGGCGGCACGGTACGGACTCCACGCGAGACGGGGCGACTCGCGCTAGGAGATCCGTACGAACGTAACGTGACGAGTCACGCGTCCCGTGAGAAGGCACACGGGACTTTGAAATCGATTCCCGAGAAAAAATTTTTCGACGGAAACTAATGCGACTGGATGTCGAATAGCACGCACTTAGATTGGAAACTAATGCGACTGCGAAAAAATTTCTAAGTTTTTCGAGGTACCTCGTTTATCCTCGAAATTTGAACGCTTTCTCCCATAAGAGAGCGTGCTTTAGACCGTTCGTCGCCGACAGGTCGGCCGCAGAATCGGTATATATAAGGGGTATGCACGCTTCGGCGGCACGGTAC
>OU696664.1:14682036-14684536 GCA_916049575.1 Ancistrocerus nigricornis | reverse complement strand
AGTTTGACGTCGACTTTGAAAAACATTAAAAGCGATCGAGTCCGGGTACGGTTCGGGGTCGAGATTGGAATATTCGTTTTTCCTTCCGATGCCCGAGCGTGCCTTCGTCGAACGTATTCCAGCCACGATTTCATCCCATCGTCGTCGACGACGCCCACATTGAGGAGTCGTTCACCCGGTGGTTCGTTTTGTCCACGAATTGCCTCCTTTCCCCTGGATTGCCTAGAAAAACGGTGTAGCCGGGAGGATAGCGAGTTTCGGACGAGCGACCACCGTTGCGTGACTCGATTCGGGCATTAGCCGATCGACGAGAGGCGCTCGCAGATCTTCGAAGACGCTCGATCTGCGCGCCAGGACCACGGTTTCGAAATTCTTGTTGCTCTTCGAATCATTAGCCTCCACTCTCTGTATCTTTACCGCGCTCGAACGCGCTCTCTTTCTACGATCGAAACATCTAAGACGACCTCAGAGTAGGCGAGATTACCCGCTGAATTTAAGCATATTATTAAGCGGAGGAAAAGAAACTAACTAGGATTTCCTTAGTAGCGGCGAGCGAACAGGAAATAGCCCAGCACTGAATCCCCCGGTACAGCCGTAGGGAAATGTAGTGTTTGGGAGGATCCGCCTTATATCCCGAGGCGCATGACCGCGTCCAAGTCCATCTTGAATGGGGCCACTTACCCGTAGAGGGTGCCAGGCCCGTAGTGACCGGTGCAGCGTCTTGGGAGGATCTCTCCGTAGAGTCGGGTTGCTTGAGAGTGCAGCTCTAAGTGGGTGGTAAACTCCATCTAAGGCTAAATATGACCACGAGACCGATAGCGAACAAGTACCGTGAGGGAAAGTTGAAAAGAACTTTGAAGAGAGAGTTCAAGAGTACGTGAAACCGTTCAGGGGTAAACCTGAGAAACCCGAAAGATCGAATGGGGAGATTCAGCGTCAGCGGCGTTGGCTCGGCGAAGTGGACGATGTCGCGGACTACGGTATCGCGACACGTTATCACTATGCCGCGTCCGGCGTCGTCGTCGTGCACTTCTCCCCTAGTAGAACGTCGCGACCCGTTGGGTGCCGGTCTACGGCCCGAGGTGTAAGACTGTCGCGTCGCTTCGGCGCACGCGGCAGACCCTCGGTTTCCCGGCCGGCTGCCCGGCGGTATAACGCACGGTATCTGGCCGCAATTTTTGAACTGCGTCGGGCCCGCCGCAAGCGAGGCCAGTGTCCCGGAGGTACGGACCCGGTGCCGTCCCCGAGCCTGGCCAGCTGTTGGCAGGCGGAGTCCTCAGACGGGCAGAAATAATGGTACCGGTCGGCGACGCTACTGCTTTGGGTACTCTCAGGACCCGTCTTGAAACACGGACCAAGGAGTCTAACATGTGCGCGAGTCATTGGGATCTAAAAGCCTAAAGGCGCAATGAAAGTGAAGGTCGGCTTCGCGTCGACCGAGGGAGGATGGGCCGCGCTACGACGCGGCTCCGCACTCCCGGGGCGTCTCGTTCTCATTGCGAGAAGAGGCGCACCCAGAGCGTACACGTTGGGACCCGAAAGATGGTGAACTATGCCTGGTCAGGACGAAGTCAGGGGAAACCCTGATGGAGGTCCGTAGCGATTCTGACGTGCAAATCGATCGTCGGAACTGGGTATAGGGGCGAAAGACTAATCGAACCATCTAGTAGCTGGTTCCCTCCGAAGTTTCCCTCAGGATAGCTGGCACTCGCCCGTTCTCACGAACGTATGAGAGTCTCATCTGGTAAAGCGAATGATTAGAGGCCTTGGGGCCGAAACGACCTCAACCTATTCTCAAACTTTAAATGGGTGAGATCTCTGGCTTGCTTGAATATTGAAGCCACGAGATTTCGGATCAGAGTGCCAAGTGGGCCAATTTTGGTAAGCAGAACTGGCGCTGTGGGATGAACCAAACGCAGAGTTAAGGCGCCTAAGTCGACGCTTATGGGATACCATGAAAGGCGTTGGTTGCTTAAGACAGCAGGACGGTGGCCATGGAAGTTGGAATCCGCTAAGGAGTGTGTAACAACTCACCTGCCGAAGCAACTAGCCCTGAAAATGGATGGCGCTGAAGCGTCGCGCCTATACTCTGCCGTCAGTGGCAAGTGGGGCGGGCCACCCCTCGAGGGTGCCGCCATGAAGCCCTGACGAGTAGGAGGGTCGCGGCGGTGTGCGCAGAAGGGTCTGGGCGTGAGCCTGCCTGGAGCCGCCGTCGGTGCAGATCTTGGTGGTAGTAGCAAATACTCCAGCGAGGCCCTGGAGGACTGACGTGGAGAAGGGTTTCGTGTGAACAGCCGTTGCACACGAGTCAGTCGATCCTAAGCCCTAGGAGAAATCCTATGTCGATGACGGTGTGCAGACACAATGTTGTTCGTAAGAAATGACACACACCCGTCGGGCGAAAGGGAATCCGGTTCCTATTCCGGAACCCGGCAGCGGAACCGCATGCAATTCGGGCCCTCGTAAGAGTGTTCGTCGGGGTAACCCAAAATGACCTGGA
>OU696664.1:14664536-14677036 GCA_916049575.1 Ancistrocerus nigricornis | reverse complement strand
TAATTTTGTTATAATAAAAAATTCTTTTTTCAATTTAAAAATAAGAGCAAATATAAATTACAGCGACGGCCCACGTAACATTCCTATTGTTATTTATTTTTCTACATACGTAGACTATGATGTTATTATTTTCTATTGTCTCTCCAAGAAAAGTACATACCTAAGCTCCATTTGACGATCTTTGGCGATTTTTGAGCTACTTTCATACTTAATAGTGTTCTTGAGTGCGTACTCACTAGAAAACTCTTAGGGATCCGAAATTGAATGCTTTTAGAGCAAAGAAATCCATGCGATTCCAAATGAAAATTATGCATTTCGAGGAAGATTGCCGACGTTCCGGTCGTATACTATGACTTTTTTCGAGGGTACCAGGTTAACTAGAGGACATGATATATTATATTACAATGTATATAATCGATGGAATAGATGTACAATGATGGAAAAATGTACCGAAAACGTACATAACAGATGTGGTATACATTCAGACTTGTTGCAATATTATTCATAAAAACGTCTACGAAGATATGATAGTTCGCTCCGCTCTGAGAAACTCTCGGAACGTAACCAAATGAACTCATCTATACGTTTACACAGAGCGAATTTTACTTATTACTAATTCGAATCTTCTAATGAAGTAAAAAATTAAAATTATCTGAAAAATGATTACATAAGGAATAGTTAGTTCATATCTTTATTAATATGTCGAATGGGATTAAAATTAGTAAGTACGTGTTTCTAACCTGCTTGATAACCACTACCCTGTACCTCCTGCGTGTGAAGGACGTTATAACGAAAAATTAGCAACTTCTTGTTATCTAAAAACTTCGATAGAATTAACCACGTTCTCAATTAATGAGATAGAAGTCTACTGCCTTCCTTAATTATCCCTTCTAACCACACATGTCCTCTACATTTCTATAGACAAGGAAGATTATGATAATACCGACGGGTACAATAAATAAATAAAATGTGATAGGTTAAGAATATCGACATGTCAAACATTCCAGCGCTAGCTAGATTTCCACCTGATATCGACGCTAACTCCACTGGCTTTACTAACGGCGAATTTAGGAAACTGGACAAAATTCGATATATATAGATATACTCGCAATGTTAACGAAAAAGGTCGGAAAAAAAAGACTGATAAAATTGATATTTCATAAAATTTAAAAACACATAAATTAGATTATTAACTTAATGGAAGCCGCGATACTAATAAATTATATATCAACGAAAAGGAAAAAGTTCCAGGATTACGATGAAACAAACCAAAATTATGTAGCACTTCGCGTCGATGAGATATTAGCAATTCAAGGTTTCCCCTTCCCTTCAAATTTACGATTTTGCTGTAAATATACCACCGGCGCTAGACCGATTTTTTGCGACGGACAGGCCTAACTGCCGTAAGTCTGTAATGCGACTGCCGGATCTTGATTTAATTTCAACGTTCCAGCGGTAAAGCAATGCGACTGCCGGATCTTGGTTTTTATTTCAAAGTTCCAGCGGTAAAGCAATGCGACTGCCGGATCTTGATTTAATTTCAACGTTCCAGCGGTAAAGCAATGCGACTGCCGGATCTTGGTTTAATTTCAAAGTTCCAGCGGTAAAGCAATGCGACTGCCGGATCTTGGCTTTTATTTCAAAGTTCCAGCGGTAAAGCAATGCGACTGCCGGATCTTGATTTAATTTCAACGTTCCAGCGGTAAAGCAATGCGACTGCCGGATCTTGATTTAATTTCAAAGTTCCAGCGGTAAAGCAATGCGACTGAATTTTTCCCACCGTATGAATTTACGGGTAAATTTATAAGGCGACGGACGCGCCCACGCGCGTTTGTCGCGCGCGTTTTTAAATCCGCATTACTAACTGGCCGATCAATCGGCGACGGTGCCATTAACACGCCTTTTTATAACGTGCCAAACTTTCCTTCGCACGACAATCTAATTATGTGTGCGTGCAACCGTACTTTTGTCGGGTATTGCCGACGATGGCATAACTTCCGACACCAAAAATAAAAAGTAAAAAAAAGGTAAAAAAAAAAGAAATGTACGCCCTGCATCGAAATATCTTCGATTCTCGGCCCTATATCGTCCTACGGTAACCGTAGGACTTGCACCTCCGTTATACGGGAGAATCGTTTAAAAAACGAATCAACCAACGCCGTAGCGCTCACCACGTATGGGCCATTCGGTCATAGACACCGACCCGTGGTACTTATGTGTCTACACGAAACGTCCCAGAAATAACATCATGCACCACCTCCCTTATACGGGAGATTCGTTTATAAAACGAATCAACCACCACCAACGCCGTAGCGCTCACCACGTATGGGCCATTCGGTCATAGACACCGACCCGTGGTACGTATGTGTCGACATGCACGTCGCATTAATAACATATCATGCAGCACCTCCGTTATACGGTAGGCTCGATTAAAAAAACGGATCAACCACCAACGCCGCACAGTGGGCAAAAGTGCCGTTTTGGCGCTCGAAAATAATAACTTCTAAACCGTTAGAGATAATTGAATGAAATTTAATGAGTAAAGAGGAAACATTTGTAGCTTTAACCTGGAACAAAGATCAATTTGAATATACAGGGTGTTCATTAATTTCACAAGTGTAAAGCCTTTTTTTTTTTTTTTTTTTTTTTATACGTGGAGAGAAACCTTGCATAGGCTCCCAGTACCTGTTCTCGCTAGAACCGGGGAGTGTGAGATTCTTACTCACTAAAACTCTCCACGTTGATCCGCAGTCCACATGTCTAAACTGAACTAAATGAAAAGTATATACACATACCTATACAGAAGTGCTTTTTAAAGAAAAAGATGTGGAACGTTTCTTAAGTGCAGTGAAGGAAAATTATAAGTTACATAGTTTAGGTGAAGAAAACTTGGCAGTGATAAGTGTAAAGTTGATGAATTTTCAAAAATATTTTATGAAACTTTGGGTGAGAAGTGGCAAAAATCGAAAGGTATTTCAACGTTAAAACAGACAAAAAAACAAAAATTTCACAGCGGAAGTTCAGAAACTTCAACCGGGCTATCTACCGGAAGTAACGGATTTATTGCAATAGGTACATTCTGATTATGTATAGATATTTGTATGTGTATATTTCTTTCATTATAGTTTAGACATGTGGGCTGCGGATCAACGTGGAGAGTTTTAGTGAGTAAGAATCTCACACTCCCCGGTTCCAGCGAGAGCAGGAACTGGAGGCCTATGCAAGGTTTTTCTCCACTTAAAAAAAAAGCTTTACACCTGTGAAATTAATGAACACCTGTGCATTCAAATTGATTTTTGTTCCAGTTTGAGGTTACAAATGTTTCCTTGTTGCCTATTAAATTTCATTCAATTATCTTTAACGGTTTAGAAGTTATTATCTCAGAGAGCCAAAACGGCACTTTTGTCCGTTAGTCAATTTCCAAAAAGACATAGTGCGGGTATTTCTTACTCAGTTTAATGATAACTATCTAAATATGAAAAAAATAATACGACTGAATGATATAAAACGGGGAAATTCCGAAAAGTCGTGTATAATTGCCTCGTCAGGGGGCTTTGGTAAGAGTACTTGGATGATAAAAATACAAAAAAACTACACTTGTCGCAAGTTGTCGCAGATGATTTCGGTGGCGTTGTAAAGACAACAGATCATAGTTTATCACAGTATATTCCATGTGAAGATCTAACAAGATCCGCCTGAGATACGCCTATTTAAAGTTCAAATTTAGGCGAAAATCTTGTGTTCACTTGAAAGAGCTATAATTTTCAAAACATAATAGCAATTACATGTTTTAAAATCGATTTAAATCCAAGATGATATAAGCTTTTATCTACTTGAAACCAAACTCAGCTATCTCTAGTAGTTTTTTTGTAAATTGCATTTGAATATTAGGGAAAACGTGTAAAAAGAGGCAATATCACGTTCTGAATTTTTTCCTCCAACTTTACCGGCCTCCTGTGGGTCGTGAAGGAGGGGTAAAAAATTTTTTTTTCCAGATTTACGCCCTTTGGGATATTCTTAAAACATCCCCATCACTTACTTGTTTGAAAACAAAAAATTATTTTTCGATTTTCGAGCGCCGAATTCGCGTTTTTGCCCACTGTGCGCCGTAGCGCTCACCACGTATGGGCCATTCGGTCATAGACACCGACCCGTGGTACGTATGTGTTAACATGAACGTCGCATTAATGCGATCGATAAGGATTATTCTTGGAGGGACCGCCTGCTCGGTCCTCCACATGCAAGTTCAGCATAAATACGCTCGGTATAACTGCTCTCGGCAGGAAAGCTCGTACGTGCATTCGAAACGAGCACATCCCTCATTGATACCGATTCTATGTCCGACCTGTCGGCTATACCCGGTTTTAGGCACGGCGTCTTATGGAAGAAATCGATCGAGTTGTCGATCGACTTTTGGTTTCAAATTCCATATCAGGCAACTCCGATGCATTTACCCGGTCGAATGGTGCTCGACAGGAAGGTCCCACAGCGATATACCTTCTCGGTACGGTAAACCCCGTACAGCCGAGACACGTACCACACCCCTATATATACCGATTTTTCGGCCGGCCTGTCGGCGAAGCACGGTCTTATACACGCTCTCTTATGGGAAAAAACGTTCAAATTTCAAGGAAAAACGACGTACCTCGAAAAACTTAGAAATTTTTTCTCAATCGCATTAGTTTCCAATCTAAATGCGTGTTATTCGACATCCAGTCATATTAGTATCCGTCGAACAAATTTTTCACGGGAATCGAGTTCAAAGTCCCGTGTGCCCTCTCACGGAACGTAAGACTCGTAAAGGTACGTTCGTACGGTGATCCTAGCGCGAGTCGCCCCTTCTCACGAGGATCCCGTGCTCTGACGCCGTAGCGTGCATGTCCCTTATATATACCGATTCTGCGGCCTACCTGTCGGCGACGAACGGTCGAAAGCACGTTCTCTTATGGGAGAAAACGTTCAAATTTCGAGAAAAGACACGAGAGACTCGAAAAACTTAGAAATTTTTCGCAGTCGCATTTATTTCCTCCGAAAATTTCTTGTCGCAAAATCGAGTTCAAAGTACCCTGTGCCCTCTCACGGTACGTAAGAATCGTCAAAGTACGTTCGTGCGGCGATCCAAGCGCGAGTCGCCCCTTCTCGCGAGGATCCCGTTCTCTGCCGCCGTAGCGCGCATGTCCCTTATATATACCGATTATGCGGCCGACCTGTCGGCGAAGCACGGTCTAAAGCACGTTCTCTTATGGGAGAAAACGTTCAAATTTCGAGGAAAGACGAACAGAATCGAAAAACTTAGAAATTTTTCGCAGTCGCATTGGTTTCCTTCGAAAAATATCGGTTCCGAGTACCGTGTGCCCTCTCACGGTACGTAAGAATCGTCAATGTACGTTCGTACGGTGATTCTAGCGCGAGTCGCCACTTCTCGCGAGGATACCGTACTCTGGCACCGTAGCGTGCCTGTCCCTTATATATACCGATTATGCGGCCGACCTGTCGGCGAAGCACGGTCCAAAGCACGTTCTCTTATGGGAGAAAACGTTCAAATTTCGAGGAAAGACGAACAGAATCGAAAAACTTAGAAATTTTTCGCAGTCGCATTGGTTTCCTTCGAAAAATATCGGTTCCGAGTACCGTGTGCCCTCTCACGGTACGTAAGAATCGTCAAAGTACGTTCGTGCGGCGATCCAAGCGCGAGTCGCCCCTTCTCGCGAGGATCCC
Organism: Ancistrocerus nigricornis; assembly: GCA_916049575.1. Lineage (NCBI taxonomy): Eukaryota > Metazoa > Arthropoda > Insecta > Hymenoptera > Vespidae > Ancistrocerus > Ancistrocerus nigricornis. The sequence continues at coordinate 14,671,318 of OU696664.1, read as the reverse complement.
GTTCTCTGCCGCCGTAGCGCGCATGTCCCTTATATATACCGATTATGCGGCCGACCTGTCGGCGAAGCACGGTCTAAAGCACGTTCTCTTATGGGAGAAAACGTTCAAATTTCGAGGAAAGAGGAACAGAATCGAAAAACTTAGAAATTTTTCGCAGTCGCATTAGTTTCCTTCGAAAAATTTCGGTTCCAAGTACCGTGTGCCCTCTCACGGTACGTAAGAATCGTCAATGTACGTTCGTACGGTGATCCTAGCGCGAGTCGCCACTTCTCGCGAGGATACCGTACTCTGGCACCGTAGCGTGCCTGTCCCTTATATATACCGATTATGGGGCCGACCTGTCGGCGAAGCACGGTCTAAAGCACGTTCTCTTATGGGAGAAAACGTTCAAATTTCGAGGAAAGACGAACAGAATCGAAAAACTTAGAAATTTTTCGCAGTCGCATTGGTTTCCTTCGAAAAATATCGGTTCCGAGTACCGTGTGCCCTCTCACGGTACGTAAGAATCGTCAATGTACGTTCGTACGGTGATTCTAGCGCGAGTCGCCACTTCTCGCGAGGATACCGTACTCTGGCACCGTAGCGTGCCTGTCCCTTATATATACCGATTATGCGGCCGACCTGTCGGCGAAGCACGGTCCAAAGCACGTTCTCTTATGGGAGAAAACGTTCAAATTTCGAGGAAAGACGAACAGAATCGAAAAACTTAGAAATTTTTCGCAGTCGCATTGGTTTCCTTCGAAAAATATCGGTTCCGAGTACCGTGTGCCCTCTCACGGTACGTAAGAATCGTCAATGTACGTACGTACGGTGATTCTAGCGCGAGTCGCCACTTCTCGCGAGGATACCGTACTCTGGCACCGTAGCGTGCCTGTCCCTTATATATACCGATTATGCGGCCGACCTGTCGGCGAAGCACGGTCTAAAGCACGTTCTCTTATGGGAGAAAACGTTCAAATTTCGAGGAAAGACGAACAGAATCGAAAAACTTAGAAATTTTTCGCAGTCGTATTGGTTTCCTTCGAAAAATATCGGTTCCAAGTACCGTGTGCCCTCTCACGGTACGTAAGAATCGTCAATGTACGTTCGTACGGTGATTCTAGCGCGAGTCGCCACTTCTCGCGAGGATACCGTACTCTGGCACCGTAGCGTGCCTGTCCCTTATATATACCGATTATGCGGCCGACCTGTCGGCGAAGCACGGTCTAAAGCACGTTCTCTTATGGGAGAAAACGTTCAAATTTCGAGGAAAGAGGAACAGAATCGAAAAACTTAGAAATTTTTCGCAGTCGCATTAGTTTCCTTCGAAAAATTTCGGTTCCAAGTACCGTGTGCCCTCTCACGGTACGTAAGAATCGTCAATGTACGTTCGTACGGTGATCCTAGCGCGAGTCGCCACTTCTCGCGAGGATACCGTACTCTGGCACCGTAGCGTGCCTGTCCCTTATATATACCGATTATGGGGCCGACCTGTCGGCGAAGCACGGTCTAAAGCACGTTCTCTTATGGGAGAAAACGTTCAAATTTCGAGGAAAGACGAACAGAATCGAAAAACTTAGAAATTTTTCGCAGTCGCATTGGTTTCCTTCGAAAAATATCGGTTCCGAGTACCGTGTGCCCTCTCACGGTACGTAAGAATCGTCAATGTACGTTCGTACGGTGATTCTAGCGCGAGTCGCCACTTCTCGCGAGGATACCGTACTCTGGCACCGTAGCGTGCCTGTCCCTTATATATACCGATTATGCGGCCGACCTGTCGGCGAAGCACGGTCCAAAGCACGTTCTCTTATGGGAGAAAACGTTCAAATTTCGAGGAAAGACGAACAGAATCGAAAAACTTAGAAATTTTTCGCAGTCGCATTGGTTTCCTTCGAAAAATATCGGTTCCGAGTACCGTGTGCCCTCTCACGGTACGTAAGAATCGTCAATGTACGTACGTACGGTGATTCTAGCGCGAGTCGCCACTTCTCGCGAGGATACCGTACTCTGGCACCGTAGCGTGCCTGTCCCTTATATATACCGATTATGCGGCCGACCTGTCGGCGAAGCACGGTCTAAAGCACGTTCTCTTATGGGAGAAAACGTTCAAATTTCGAGGAAAGACGAACAGAATCGAAAAACTTAGAAATTTTTCGCAGTCGTATTGGTTTCCTTCGAAAAATATCGGTTCCGAGTACCGTGTGCCCTCTCACGGTACGTAAGAATCGTCAATGTACGTACGTACGGTGATTCTAGCGCGAGTCGCCACTTCTCGCGAGGATACCGTACTCTGGCACCGTAGCGTGCCTGTCCCTTATATATACCGATTATGCGGCCGACCTGTCGGCGAAGCACGGTCTAAAGCACGTTCTCTTATGGGAGAAAACGTTCAAATTTCGAGGAAAGACGAACAGAATCGAAAAACTTAGAAATTTTTCGCAGTCGTATTGGTTTCCTTCGAAAAATATCGGTTCCAAGTACCGTGTGCCCTCTCACGGTACGTAAGAATCGTCAATGTACGTTCGTACGGTGATTCTAGCGCGAGTCGCCACTTCTCGCGAGGATACCGTACTCTGGCACCGTAGCGTGCCTGTCCCTTATATATACCGATTATGCGGCCGACCTGTCGGCGAAGCACGGTCTAAAGCACGTTCTCTTATGGGAGAAAACGTTCAAATTTCGAGGAAAGAGGAACAGAATCGAAAAACTTAGAAATTTTTCGCAGTCGCATTAGTTTCCTTCGAAAAATTTCGGTTCCAAGTACCGTGTGCCCTCTCACGGTACGTAAGAATCGTCAATGTACGTTCGTACGGTGATCCTAGCGCGAGTCGCCACTTCTCGCGAGGATACCGTACTCTGGCACCGTAGCGTGCCTGTCCCTTATATATACCGATTATGGGGCCGACCTGTCGGCGAAGCACGGTCTAAAGCACGTTCTCTTATGGGAGAAAACGTTCAAATTTCGAGGAAAGACGAACAGAATCGAAAAACTTAGAAATTTTTCGCAGTCGCATTGGTTTCCTTCGAAAAATATCGGTTCCGAGTACCGTGTGCCCTCTCACGGTACGTAAGAATCGTCAATGTACGTTCGTACGGTGATTCTAGCGCGAGTCGCCACTTCTCGCGAGGATACCGTACTCTGGCACCGTAGCGTGCCTGTCCCTTATATATACCGATTATGCGGCCGACCTGTCGGCGAAGCACGGTCCAAAGCACGTTCTCTTATGGGAGAAAACGTTCAAATTTCGAGGAAAGACGAACAGAATCGAAAAACTTAGAAATTTTTCGCAGTCGCATTGGTTTCCTTCGAAAAATATCGGTTCCGAGTACCGTGTGCCCTCTCACGGTACGTAAGAATCGTCAATGTACGTACGTACGGTGATTCTAGCGCGAGTCGCCACTTCTCGCGAGGATACCGTACTCTGGCACCGTAGCGTGCCTGTCCCTTATATATACCGATTATGCGGCCGACCTGTCGGCGAAGCACGGTCTAAAGCACGTTCTCTTATGGGAGAAAACGTTCAAATTTCGAGGAAAGACGAACAGAATCGAAAAACTTAGAAATTTTTCGCAGTCGTATTGGTTTCCTTCGAAAAATATCGGTTCCAAGTACCGTGTGCCCTCTCACGGTACGTAAGAATCGTCAATGTACGTTCGTACGGTGATTCTAGCGCGAGTCGCCACTTCTCGCGAGGATACCGTACTCTGGCACCGTAGCGTGCCTGTCCCTTATATATACCGATTATGCGGCCGACCTGTCGGCGAAGCACGGTCTAAAGCACGTTCTCTTATGGGAGAAAACGTTCAAATTTCGAGGAAAGAGGAACAGAATCGAAAAACTTAGAAATTTTTCGCAGTCGCATTAGTTTCCTTCGAAAAATTTCGGTTCCAAGTACCGTGTGCCCTCTCACGGTACGTAAGAATCGTCAATGTACGTTCGTACGGTGATCCTAGCGCGAGTCGCCACTTCTCGCGAGGATACCGTACTCTGGCACCGTAGCGTGCCTGTCCCTTATATATACCGATTATGCGGCCGACCTGTCGGCGAAGCACGGTCCAAAGCACGTTCTCTTATGGGAGAAAACGTTCAAATTTCGAGGAAAGACGAACAGAATCGAAAAACTTGGAAATTTTTCGCAGTCGCATTGGTTTCCTTCGAAAAATATCGGTTCCGAGTACCGTGTGCCCTCTCACGGTACGTAAGAATCGTCAATGTACGTTCGTACGGTGATTCTAGCGCGAGTCGCCACTTCTCGCGAGGAGACCCTTCCTTCGCCGCCGGAGCGTGCGCTTCCCCTATATATACCGATTCTGCGGCCGACCTGTCGGCGACGAACGGTCTAAAGCACGCTTTCTTATGGAAAAAAACGGTCAAATTTTTTTTTCTTAAAGGTGTTATATGCTGAAATGTTAATAAGTAAATAAATGTTTAAATAAATAAATAACTAATGTATTTATCGATGCGAAACGGCGATTAACGCAACTTTTAGACACCGTCGCCGACAGGTCGGCCGCAGAATCGGTATATATAAGGGGCATGCACGCTTCGGCGGCACGATACGGACTCCACGCGAGACGGGCCGACTCGCGCTTGGAGATCCGTACGAACGTAACGTGACGAGTCACGCGTCCCGTGAGAAGGCACACGGGACTTTGAAATCGATTCCCGAGAAAAAATTTTTCGACGGAAACTAATGCGACTGGATGTCGAATAGCACGCACTTAGATTGGAAACTAATGCGACTGCGAAAAAATTTCTAAGTTTTTCGAGGTACCTCGTTTATCCTCGAAATTTGAACGTTTTCTCCCATAAGAGAGCGTGCTTTAGACCGTTCGTCGCCGACAGGTCGGCCGCAGAATCGGTATATATAAGGGGTATGCACGCTTCGGCGGCACGGTACGGACTCCACGCGAGACGGGGCGACTCGCGCTTGGAGATCCGTACGAACGTAACGTGACGAGTCACGCGTCCCGTGAGAAGGCACACGGGACTTTGAAATCGATTCCCGAGAAAAAATTTTTCGACGGAAACTAATGCGACTGGATGTCGAATAGCACGCACTTAGATTGGAAACTAATGCGACTGCGAAAAAATTTCTAAGTTTTTCGAGGTACCTCGTTTATCCTCGAAATTTGAACGCTTTCTCCCATAAGAGAGCGTGCTTTAGACCGTTCGTCGCCGACAGGTCGGCCGCAGAATCGGTATATATAAGGGGTATGCACGCTTCGGCGGCACGGTACGGACTCCACGCGAGACGGGGCGACTCGCGCTAGGAGATCCGTACGAACGTAACGTGACGAGTCACGCGTCCCGTGAGAAGGCACACGGGACTTTGAAATCGATTCCCGAGAAAAAATTTTTCGACGGAAACTAATGCGACTGGATGTCGAATAGCACGCACTTAGATTGGAAACTAATGCGACTGCGAAAAAATTTCTAAGTTTTTCGAGGTACCTCGTTTATCCTCGAAATTTGAACGTTTTCTCCCATAAGAGAGCGTGCTTTAGACCGTTCGTCGCCGACAGATCGGCCGCAGAATCGGTATATATAAGGGGTATGCACGCTTCGGCGGCACGGTACGGACTCCACGCGAGACGGGGCGACTCGCGCTTGGAGATCCGTACGAACGTAACGTGACGAGTCACGCGTCCCGTGAGAAGGCACACGGGACTTTGAAATCGATTCCCGAGAAAAAATTTTTCGACGGAAACTAATGCGACTGGATGTCGAATAGCACGCACTTAGATTGGAAACTAATGCGACTGCGAAAAAATTTCTAAGTTTTTCGAGGTACCTCGTTTATCCTCGAAATTTGAACGTTTTCTCCCATAAGAGAGCGTGCTTTAGACCGTTCGTCGCCGACAGGTCGGCCGCAGAATCGGTATATATAAGGGGTATGCACGCTTCGGCGGCACGGTACGGACTCCACGCGAGACGGGGCGACTCGCGCTTGGAGATCCGTACGAACGTAACGTGACGAGTCACGCGTCCCGTGAGAAGGCACACGGGACTTTGAAATCGATTCCCGAGAAAAAATTTTTCGACGGAAACTAATGCGACTGGATGTCGAATAGCACGCACTTAGATTGGAAACTAATGCGACTGCGAAAAAATTTCTAAGTTTTTCGAGGTACCTCGTTTATCCTCGAAATTTGAACGTTTTCTCCCATAAGAGAGCGTGCTTTAGACCGTTCGTCGCCGACAGGTCGGCCGCAGAATCGGTATATATAAGGGGTATGCACGCTTCGGCGGCACGGTACGGACTCCACGCGAGACGGGGCGACTCGCGCTAGGAGATCCGTACGAACGTAACGTGACGAGTCACGCGTCCCGTGAGAAGGCACACGGGACTTTGAAATCGATTCCCGAGAAAAAATTTTTCGACGGAAACTAATGCGACTGGATGTCGAATAGCACGCACTTAGATTGGAAACTAATGCGACTGCGAAAAAATTTCTAAGTTTTTCGAGGTACCTCGTTTATCCTCGAAATTTGAACGTTTTCTCCCATAAGAGAGCGTGCTTTAGACCGTTCGTCGCCGACAGGTCGGCCGCAGAATCGGTATATATAAGGGGTATGCACGCTTCGGCGGCACGGTACGGACTCCACGCGAGACGGGGCGACTCGCGCTAGGAGATCCGTACGAACGTAACGTGACGAGTCACGCGTCCCGTGAGAAGGCACACGGGACTTTGAAATCGATTCCCGAGAAAAAATTTTTCGACGGAAACTAATGCGACTGGATGTCGAATAGCACGCACTTAGATTGGAAACTAATGCGACTGCGAAAAAATTTCTAAGT
>OU696664.1:14652036-14659536 GCA_916049575.1 Ancistrocerus nigricornis | reverse complement strand
GTAAGACGCAACTGCCGTTTGGTTTTCGAACGCAAAAGGGAGAGAGGAATCTGGCGAGGAGAAGGCGTCACGCTCGGACTTTTGTTCGCTTTTATTATCGAACGCATCGACGTCGATTCGAATTAGTTTGACGTCGACTTTGAAAAACATTAAAAGCGATCGAGTCCGGGTACGGTTCGGGGTCGAGATTGGAATATTCGTTTTTCCTTCCGATGCCCGAGCGTGCCTTCGTCGAACGTATTCCAGCCACGATTTCATCCCATCGTCGTCGACGACGCCCACATTGAGGAGTCGTTCACCCGGTGGTTCGTTTTGTCCACGAATTGCCTCCTTTCCCCTGGATTGCCTAGAAAAACGGTGTAGCCGGGAGGATAGCGAGTTTCGGACGAGCGACCACCGTTGCGTGACTCGATTCGGGCATTAGCCGATCGACGAGAGGCGCTCGCAGATCTTCGAAGACGCTCGATCTGCGCGCCAGGACCACGGTTTCGAAATTCTTGTTGCTCTTCGAATCATTAGCCTCCACTCTCTGTATCTTTACCGCGCTCGAACGCGCTCTCTTTCTACGATCGAAACATCTAAGACGACCTCAGAGTAGGCGAGATTACCCGCTGAATTTAAGCATATTATTAAGCGGAGGAAAAGAAACTAACTAGGATTTCCTTAGTAGCGGCGAGCGAACAGGAAATAGCCCAGCACTGAATCCCCCGGTACAGCCGTAGGGAAATGTAGTGTTTGGGAGGATCCGCCTTATATCCCGAGGCGCATGACCGCGTCCAAGTCCATCTTGAATGGGGCCACTTACCCGTAGAGGGTGCCAGGCCCGTAGTGACCGGTGCAGCGTCTTGGGAGGATCTCTCCGTAGAGTCGGGTTGCTTGAGAGTGCAGCTCTAAGTGGGTGGTAAACTCCATCTAAGGCTAAATATGACCACGAGACCGATAGCGAACAAGTACCGTGAGGGAAAGTTGAAAAGAACTTTGAAGAGAGAGTTCAAGAGTACGTGAAACCGTTCAGGGGTAAACCTGAGAAACCCGAAAGATCGAATGGGGAGATTCAGCGTCAGCGGCGTTGGCTCGGCGAAGTGGACGATGTCGCGGACTACGGTATCGCGACACGTTATCACTATGCCGCGTCCGGCGTCGTCGTCGTGCACTTCTCCCCTAGTAGAACGTCGCGACCCGTTGGGTGCCGGTCTACGGCCCGAGGTGTAAGACTGTCGCGTCGCTTCGGCGCACGCGGCAGACCCTCGGTTTCCCGGCCGGCTGCCCGGCGGTATAACGCACGGTATCTGGCCGCAATTTTTGAACTGCGTCGGGCCCGCCGCAAGCGAGGCCAGTGTCCCGGAGGTACGGACCCGGTGCCGTCCCCGAGCCTGGCCAGCTGTTGGCAGGCGGAGTCCTCAGACGGGCAGAAATAATGGTACCGGTCGGCGACGCTACTGCTTTGGGTACTCTCAGGACCCGTCTTGAAACACGGACCAAGGAGTCTAACATGTGCGCGAGTCATTGGGATCTAAAAGCCTAAAGGCGCAATGAAAGTGAAGGTCGGCTTCGCGTCGACCGAGGGAGGATGGGCCGCGCTACGACGCGGCTCCGCACTCCCGGGGCGTCTCGTTCTCATTGCGAGAAGAGGCGCACCCAGAGCGTACACGTTGGGACCCGAAAGATGGTGAACTATGCCTGGTCAGGACGAAGTCAGGGGAAACCCTGATGGAGGTCCGTAGCGATTCTGACGTGCAAATCGATCGTCGGAACTGGGTATAGGGGCGAAAGACTAATCGAACCATCTAGTAGCTGGTTCCCTCCGAAGTTTCCCTCAGGATAGCTGGCACTCGCCCGTTCTCACGAACGTATGAGAGTCTCATCTGGTAAAGCGAATGATTAGAGGCCTTGGGGCCGAAACGACCTCAACCTATTCTCAAACTTTAAATGGGTGAGATCTCTGGCTTGCTTGAATATTGAAGCCACGAGATTTCGGATCAGAGTGCCAAGTGGGCCAATTTTGGTAAGCAGAACTGGCGCTGTGGGATGAACCAAACGCAGAGTTAAGGCGCCTAAGTCGACGCTTATGGGATACCATGAAAGGCGTTGGTTGCTTAAGACAGCAGGACGGTGGCCATGGAAGTTGGAATCCGCTAAGGAGTGTGTAACAACTCACCTGCCGAAGCAACTAGCCCTGAAAATGGATGGCGCTGAAGCGTCGCGCCTATACTCTGCCGTCAGTGGCAAGTGGGGCGGGCCACCCCTCGAGGGTGCCGCCATGAAGCCCTGACGAGTAGGAGGGTCGCGGCGGTGTGCGCAGAAGGGTCTGGGCGTGAGCCTGCCTGGAGCCGCCGTCGGTGCAGATCTTGGTGGTAGTAGCAAATACTCCAGCGAGGCCCTGGAGGACTGACGTGGAGAAGGGTTTCGTGTGAACAGCCGTTGCACACGAGTCAGTCGATCCTAAGCCCTAGGAGAAATCCTATGTCGATGACGGTGTGCAGACACAATGTTGTTCGTAAGAAATGACACACACCCGTCGGGCGAAAGGGAATCCGGTTCCTATTCCGGAACCCGGCAGCGGAACCGCATGCAATTCGGGCCCTCGTAAGAGTGTTCGTCGGGGTAACCCAAAATGACCTGGAGACGCCGTCGGGAGATCCGGGAAGAGTTTTCTTTTCTGTATAAGCGTTCGAGTTCCCTGGAAACCTCTAGCAGGGAGATAGGGTTTGGAACGCGAAGAGCACCGCAGTTGCGGCGGTGTCCGGATCTTCCCCTCGGACCTTGAAAATCCAGGAGAGGGCCACGTGGAGGTGTCGCGCCGGTTCGTACCCATATCCGCAGCAGGTCTCCAAGGTAAAGAGCCTCTAGTCGATAGACTAATGTAGGTAAGGGAAGTCGGCAAATTGGATCCGTAACTTCGGAATAAGGATTGGCTCTGAGGAGCGGGGCGCGTCGGGCTTGGTAGGGAAGCGGGTCTGGCTGACGTGCCGGGCCTGGGCGAGGTGAACGGCCTGCTCTGCGGGTCTGGGATCCGAGCTCGGTCCCGTGCCTTGGCCTCCCGCGGATCTTCCTTGCTGCGAGGCTTCCGTGACGGTTAAACCCGTCGTGGTCGTCCTCTTCGGCCGCCATTCAACGCTCAGCTCAGAACTGGCACGGACTAGGGGAATCCGACTGTCTAATTAAAACAAAGCATTGCGATGGCCCTCACGGGTGTTGACGCAATGTGATTTCTGCCCAGTGCTCTGAATGTCAACGTGAAGAAATTCAAGCAAGCGCGGGTAAACGGGATGGGATTTGTGCTAACACGAGGATCTGGGGGGAGGGGGAGCCCCACCGGCCCGGCTACCGGTGCCCCCTCATTGGTGTTGGCCTCCCAGGGGCAGTGCCGCCAGAGAATGGGATATGTTTGATCGTTGCCTGACGTGCGCGTGCATGGTCTTTTGTGGGGCAGGTGCTGGCGCTTGCGCTAGCACTGAATCCCCGTCGGCCAGGGGCGGCTGCAACGGCGTTTGAGGTGTCGGGGTCCGTGGCGAAGTCCCGCCTAGTATCCGAGCCAATGTAGCCTTACCCCTGGCGGATCCGTACTGCCTGCGGCCTCAGGCACAACACAGTGTCATAGTTCGGCGTGCTGAGCTTCCTACGTTTGAAGGGTGTGATTGTCCGGGCGTATGTTTGAACTTGGTCGGTGTGCGCTGTAAGGGGGTCTCCCCCGGTTTGCACCCCGAGTCTAGCGTTATAAGGTACTCTGGTACTGCCGCCAACACCTGGGCGTGTGCCTGGGGGGCCTAACCGGCCCCCCAGACCCCCCGGTGCGGTCGTAACTATGACTCTCTTAAGATAGCCAAATGCCTCGTCATCTAATTAGTGACGCGCATGAATGGATTAACGAGATTCCCTCTGTCCCTATCTACTCCCCCCAGGGGCCTGGTATACTTGTATGCCAGGCACGGGCATGGCGAACCCGGGGTACCCGAGCTAGGTTGATGGCGGCTGCCAACCACCTCTTCCTTTCATTGGTCTGCTGTCCTTTGATATTCCTGTTTCCGGAAGTCAGCCTATATAAGAAGAAAGAAATCACATAAGACAAAAATAAAGTAACATAAGTACCTACCTAATGAACGAGCTCCTAAAATAGCCACAATAATAAAAAAAAAAAAAAAAAGAGGATGGGATACTTACCTGACTGAAGAGAACCTGGAAATAATCAAAACGATACAAAACATATACTTACCTTGGAGAAACACTTACCTTGGACGCATACGTCTTACTCACCTGGAGACTGGGACCTGAAACAAAAGAAAACATATTAGAGAAATGCAAAAATAGAAGAGACACAAAGACAAATACATACAAATAGGCAAACATGCAAAAGACATCACAATAGACGAGCTCACAATGAAAGAACAGAAACATAATAAATAAAATGGACATACTTACTTAAATAGTACCTACAATACTTACCACAGCGACGAACGGATTGTCATTGACTGTAGACTAATCCTCAAATGGGCTGAACATCAATGCCCAAAGTCTTGGCAAGCCTACAGGAAACCAGAAAGAAATTACTGGGGAGGAGTGGTGCCCTCTAGGCTAGCAATTTCCTAACTGGGGATGGATGAGCGCTACCCATTCCCTAATACCGTAAACCCCGCGTGAGTCGCAGCAACCGCACACAGGGCGTGGCGGCGGTAAGTTACTCACGTGTGGGTCCGGGGGCCTTGGCTTGACCGCCTGGGCTGCGAGGAGTAAACCTCTCTAAAAAATCCTCCCAATCCTGAGCTATGGTGCGCGGTGCTGGGATGAGTGGCTGGTGGAGTAAACTAGTCCCAAGCGACCAAACCTCTGGGTAACAGCCGCACCCAGTTGAAAAAAGGCTTGGCATCGCAATACGGGGGCTCTGCGGTGCTCGACAACCCCTTCCTCCGCACTCGTGGGAACAAGATGGATAAAACTGAAAAAAATGAAAAAACTGAAAAAATTAATAAAATAAAAAAAATATTTGAGGGAGAAGTGGAGGTAATAACAAAAGAGAGTTCACAGACGGTGCATCCTCTGAGCAGACAAAGCTCATATTCATCGGTTATTAGTGAGGCGTCAGCAGGCAGAGGGGCCAAAAGGAAAAAAAACCTGGAAGAAGATGATGATATCGCCGCTGCGGGGTCAGGTGCCACAACGCTATCTGCGGTTAGAGAAGAAAGAGAACAAATAGAAGCGTTTCTCTTCAACGAGAATAACAAAGTAAACAGGGTAGCCATCAAGTTTATTATGTCCAAGTGGCTGAAATTAGAAGGGACGATACAAGACCTGATAGTCGAAAATGATAAGCTTAGAGCTTTGAAAGATGCCAAACATCCAGAAGTGGAAAATATACCTACCTATTCTGAGATCCTACAGACCGAACGGAACGGGGGTCCTGGCATAAGTGGCAAACCGATAATCAGAGACAAAAATAAGTCAGAGGTTATCTTAATAAAACCTAGCAATGGTAATGATGAAAGGTCCAACGCGGACATAAAAAACAATGTTCTGGAGGCATTAAGCGAGCACAGATCCAAAATAAAAATAAGAAATCTCAGACAGCTACGAAACAAAGGACTCAGCATCGAAGTCGAGACAAAGGAAGATGTAGACATTCTAAAAAGAGCAAACCTAGGAGAAATGAACCTCGTCATGGACAGACCTAGAAAAATAAATCCTTCCATAATTATTTACGATGTGGAGAAAGAATACAAGAAAGAAGAGTTGCTCGAAGACTTAGTGACGAAAAACACAAATGAACTCACTGAAGAAGAACTAATAAAACTAAAAGAAGAGACAAAGTTTGTACACTCATACAAGACAGCGAACAATAATCTAAACTGGATTGTCCAACTCCCAGCAACCCTATATGACATCCTACTTCGCAGAGGGAGAATTTTTATGTTCTGGAGGACCTACCGCGCTAAGGAATATATTAACATATCAAGATGCTTTAAATGCCAAGGATATGGACACGTAGCGAAACACTGCCGAATGCCAGAACAACTGTGTGAAAACTGCGGTGATAGCAATCATGCGAAAAAGGAATGTAAACAGCGCACTAAGTGCGTTAACTGTGAGAGGAGCAAGAGAAAAGAAATTGCGCACAGTGTGAGAGATAAGAGCTGCCCGGAATATAAAAGACAGACTGAAATATACAATAAACGAATAGCATGGGACTAAAGATAGCTCAAATAAATGCCAGAAGATCGGCCGTGGTCGCTTCCGACCTGCGAAAACTCATTACGGAACTAGAAATTGATATTCTTCTAATCCAGGAACCATACCATTATAAAGGCAAAGTTAAGGGCTTTGGACAGAAAGAGCTAAAAACAATTCAACCAAATGTTAATGAGCCCTGGGTAGCGGCGGTTATCACAAACAAAAAGCTAGAAATATTCCAGATGGCAACAAGCACCCCACAACACATCATGTGTCTCCAGGTAACGACGGAGCAATTGGAGGAGTTCTACATAATCAATGGTTACTTCCAATTCTCGCACGATATTGAAACTTATATTGATGAGCTAGAAGACCTAACGACGAGACTAAATAACAAACGACTAATCATCACACTCGACTCAAACGCCAAGTCGCACCTTTGGTTCGCCTCTGACACTGACGACCGTGGTGAAAAATTAGAGGAGTTTATCATTTCAAAAGACCTCGCCATTATTAACCAACCAAGTATGATACCGACCTTTCAGTCCACGGCGGGTGCATCCAATATAGACGTTACACTTACCTCCGGATCGGTCCGCCACTCTATTCAAAATTGGGCGGTCGGGCCGGACTGCGTGACAAGTGACCACAATCTTATCACCTTTAATCTGGTGACAAGACCTAACTACAGGCCGCTAACATGGAGACACAAGGTAAGCGCGGAAGAAGGTTACAACCTCCGGAAGGCCAACTGGGACGACTTCGAAAAACACCTAAAGGCACAACTACAAGATATACCTGACCTTACCAAACTGAAACCTGACCAAGCAGTCAAAACACTCACCAGGTTCATCACGAAGAGCTGCGACGCTGCGATTCCTAGAAGAACCTCAGGAGGCAGAAGACTTCCGTGGTGGAATCCTAACCTAGATAAATTAAGGAAAGAAGCATTCACTGCTAAAAAGGAACTAGCAAGATCTAGAAAATTGAACAAACTAGAAGAAATAGAAATATTGAAAAAGCGTTTTAGCAAGCTAAGAAATAGATACGTTAAAAGCATCAGAACTGCCAAACTACAATCGTGGAAAGAATTTGTCACGAATATGGGAAACAATGACCCCTGGGGCATCCCATACAAAATTGCTAGACAGAAAATAAGAAATCACGAATCAATGTGTTCGTTGAAATTGGCAGACGGCACAATTACAAAGACATGGCAAGAAACAACAGCTGCGATGCTTAATAAAATGGTTCCAGAAGACGACGCGACAAACGAGCAAGAAATACATAACAAAATTAGAACTGAAAATGAAGAATACGATAGCGACAAAATAGAAC
>OU696664.1:14637036-14647036 GCA_916049575.1 Ancistrocerus nigricornis | reverse complement strand
TTATTAATAACTTTTTATCAAATATCTATAATTTTAATTTCCATATTAGCTCTTTAGACTTTGTTAAACATTGTTGACTTCATAAATTACACATTCTCCTTCAAACAATTTTACTAAAATAACAATCTCTGTAAAAAACCTTGTACAAAGTACGCGACGGCTCGCTTTCTTCGTAAACGTTAAAAATAATATAACATTTTGGTACATCTGTCAATCCAGGAACAATATTTAACATGTTTGTTTAGATAATAAATAATTCTAATTTTTCGAAAGTTACCCATATACAGTTTTTAGATAATTTCTTAAAATTGTTTATGTGGATACAGTAGGGATACAAAAATGTATTTTACTTATCTTCAATCTAAAATTTAAACCAATCGGTGCATTTATGATAATATTTAATTTATTAAACATTTTAATGAATTTATTTAATTTGTATTGTTTCCTAGTTCATAAATAACCGTATAATAACCTGAATCAAGTACATAGTTCATTTTCCTGCGCTAGAGTTGCTCCACCCCATGCTTCCATTCATTCAATTCTTAAATACGAAAAAGTAGGCTTCGCCGATTGCCAGGTTGTATTTTTTCATTTTTCGAAAAAAAGCGGGCCGTCGCGTACTTTGTACAAGGTTTTTTACAGAGATTGTTATTTTAGTAAAATTGTTTGAAGGAGAATGTGTAATTTATGAAGTCAACAATGTTTAACATGGGTCTAAAGAACCAATATGGAAATTGAAATTATAGATATTTGATAAAAAGTTATTAATAAAGATGCGACGCATCATTGATTTAATATCTTTATGTAGCAAGAAAAAGCACGATTTATTGTTTATATTAACTACAGCGACGGCCCACTTTACATTTTTAATGTTATTTGTGTATGATTTTACATAATTTTGTTATAATAAAAAATTCTTTTTTCAATTTAAAAATAAGAGCAAATATAAATTACAGCGACGGCCCACGTAACATTCCTATTGTTATTTATTTTTCTACATACGTAGACTATGATGTTATTATTTTCTATTGTCTCTCCAAGAAAAGTACATACCTAAGCTCCATTTGACGATCTTTGGCGATTTTTGAGCTACTTTCATACTTAATAGTGTTCTTGAGTGCGTACTCACTAGAAAACTCTTAGGGATCCGAAATTGAATGCTTTTAGAGCAAAGAAATCCATGCGATTCCAAATGAAAATTATGCATTTCGAGGAAGATTGCCGACGTTCCGGTCGTATACTATGACTTTTTTCGAGGGTACCAGGTTAACTAGAGGACATGATATATTATATTACAATGTATATAATCGATGGAATAGATGTACAATGATGGAAAAATGTACCGAAAACGTACATAACAGATGTGGTATACATTCAGACTTGTTGCAATATTAGTCATAAAAACGTCTACGAAGATATGATAGTTCGCTCCGCTCTGAGAAACTCTCGGAACGTAACCAAATGAACTCATCTATACGTTTACACAGAGCGAATTTTACTTATTACTAATTCGAATCTTCTAATGAAGTAAAAAATTAAAATTATCTGAAAAATGATTACATAAGGAATAGTTAGTTCATATCTTTATTAATATGTCGAATGGGATTAAAATTAGTAAGTACGTGTTTCTAACCTGCTTGATAACCACTACCCTGTACCTCCTGCGTGTGAAGGACGTTATAACGAAAAATTAGCAACTTCTTGTTATCTAAAAACTTCGATAGAATTAACCACGTTCTCAATTAATGAGATAGAAGTCTACTGCCTTCCTTAATTATCCCTTCTAACCACACATGTCCTCTACATTTCTATAGACAAGGAAGATTATGATAATACCGACGGGTACAATAAATAAATAAAATGTGATAGGTTAACAATATCGACATGTCAAACATTCCAGCGCTAGCTAGATTTCCACCTGATATCGACGCTAACTCCACTGGCTTTACTAACGGCGAATTTAGGAAACTGGACAAAATTCGATATATATAGATATACTCGCAATGTTAACGAAAAAGGTCGGAAAAAAAAGACTGATAAAATTGATATTTCATAAAATTTAAAAACACATAAATTAGATTATTAACTTAATGGAAGCCGCGATACTAATAAATTATATATCAACGAAAAGGAAAAAGTTCCAGGATTACGATGAAACAAACCAAAATTATGTAGCACTTCGCGTCGATGAGATATTAGCAATTCAAGGTTTCCCCTTCCCTTCAAATTTACGATTTTGCTGTAAATATACCACCGGCGCTAGACCGATTTTTTGCGACGGACAGGCCTAACTGCCGTAAGTCTGTAATGCGACTGCCGGATCTTGATTTAATTTCAACGTTCCAGCGGTAAAGCAATGCGACTGCCGGATCTTGGTTTTTATTTCAAAGTTCCAGCGGTAAAGCAATGCGACTGCCGGATCTTGATTTAATTTCAACGTTCCAGCGGTAAAGCAATGCGACTGCCGGATCTTGGTTTAATTTCAAAGTTCCAGCGGTAAAGCAATGCGACTGCCGGATCTTGGCTTTTATTTCAAAGTTCCAGCGGTAAAGCAATGCGACTGCCGGATCTTGATTTAATTTCAACGTTCCAGCGGTAAAGCAATGCGACTGCCGGATCTTGATTTAATTTCAAAGTTCCAGCGGTAAAGCAATGCGACTGAATTTTTCCCACCGTATGAATTTACGGGTAAATTTATAAGGCGACGGACGCGCCCACGCGCGTTTGTCGCGCGCGTTTTTAAATCCGCATTACTAACTGGCCGATCAATCGGCGACGGTGCCATTAACACGCCTTTTTATAACGTGCCAAACTTTCCTTCGCACGACAATCTAATTATGTGTGCGTGCAACCGTACTTTTGTCGGGTATTGCCGACGATGGCATAACTTCCGACACCAAAAATAAAAAGTAAAAAAAAGGTAAAAAAAAAAGAAATGTACGCCCTGCATCGAAATATCTTCGATTCTCGGCCCTATATCGTCCTACGGTAACCGTAGGACTTGCACCTCCGTTATACGGGAGAATCGTTTAAAAAACGAATCAACCAACGCCGTAGCGCTCACCACGTATGGGCCATTCGGTCATAGACACCGACCCGTGGTACGTATGTGTCGACATGCACGTCGCATTAATAACATATCATGCAGCACCTCCGTTATACGGTAGGCTCGATTAAAAAAACGGATCAACCACCAACGCCGTAGCGCTCACCACGTATGGGCCATTCGGTCATAGACACCGACCCGTGGTACGTATGTGTTAACATGAACGTCGCATTAATGCGATCGATAAGGATTATTCTTGGAGGGACCGCCTGCTCGGTCCTCCACATGCAAGTTCAGCATAAATACGCTCGGTATAACTGCTCTCGGCAGGAAAGCTCGTACGTGCATTCGAAACGAGCACATCCCTCATTGATACCGATTCTATGTCCGACCTGTCGGCTATACCCGGTTTTATACACGGCGTCTTATGGAAGAAATCGATCGAGTTGTCGATCGACTTTTGGTTTCAAATTCCATATCAGGCAACTCCGATGCATTTACCCGGTCGAATGGTGCTCGACAGGAAGGTCCCACAGCGATATACCTTCTCGGTACGGTAAACCCCGTACAGCCGAGACACGTACCACACCCCTATATATACCGATTTTTCGGCCGGCCTGTCGGCGAAGCACGGTCTTATACACGCTCTCTTATGGGAAAAAACGTTCAAATTTCAAGGAAAAACGACGTACCTCGAAAAACTTAGAAATTTTTTCTCAATCGCATTAGTTTCCAATCTAAATGCGTGTTATTCGACATCCAGTCATATTAGTATCCGTCGAACAAATTTTTCACGGGAATCGAGTTCAAAGTCCCGTGTGCCCTCTCACGGAACGTAAGACTCGTAAAGGTACGTTCGTACGGTGATCCTAGCGCGAGTCGCCCCTTCTCACGAGGATCCCGTGCTCTGACGCCGTAGCGTGCTTGTCCCTTATATATACCGATTCTGCGGCCTACCTGTCGGCGACGAACGGTCGAAAGCACGTTCTCTTATGGGAGAAAACGTTCAAATTTCGAGAAAAGACACGAGAGACTCGAAAAACTTAGAAATTTTTCGCAGTCGCATTTATTTCCTCCGAAAATTTCTTGTCGCAAAATCGAGTTCAAAGTACCCTGTGCCCTCTCACGGTACGTAAGAATCGTCAAAGTACGTTCGTGCGGCGATCCAAGCGCGAGTCGCCCCTTCTCGCGAGGATCCCGTTCTCTGCCGCCGTAGCGCGCATGTCCCTTATATATACCGATTATGCGGCCGACCTGTCGGCGAAGCACGGTCTAAAGCACGTTCTCTTATGGGAGAAAACGTTCAAATTTCGAGGAAAGACGAACAGAATCGAAAAACTTAGAAATTTTTCGCAGTCGCATTGGTTTCCTTCGAAAAATATCGGTTCCGAGTACCGTGTGCCCTCTCACGGTACGTAAGAATCGTCAATGTACGTTCGTACGGTGATTCTAGCGCGAGTCGCCACTTCTCGCGAGGATACCGTACTCTGGCACCGTAGCGTGCCTGTCCCTTATATATACCGATTATGCGGCCGACCTGTCGGCGAAGCACGGTCCAAAGCACGTTCTCTTATGGGAGAAAACGTTCAAATTTCGAGGAAAGACGAACAGAATCGAAAAACTTAGAAATTTTTCGCAGTCGCATTGGTTTCCTTCGAAAAATATCGGTTCCGAGTACCGTGTGCCCTCTCACGGTACGTAAGAATCGTCAAAGTACGTTCGTGCGGCGATCCAAGCGCGAGTCGCCCCTTCTCGCGAGGATCCCGTTCTCTGCCGCCGTAGCGCGCATGTCCCTTATATATACCGATTATGCGGCCGACCTGTCGGCGAAGCACGGTCTAAAGCACGTTCTCTTATGGGAGAAAACGTTCAAATTTCGAGGAAAGACGAACAGAATCGAAAAACTTAGAAATTTTTCGCAGTCGCATTGGTTTCCTTCGAAAAATATCGGTTCCGAGTACCGTGTGCCCTCTCACGGTACGTAAGAATCGTCAATGTACGTTCGTACGGTGATTCTAGCGCGAGTCGCCACTTCTCGCGAGGATACCGTACTCTGGCACCGTAGCGTGCCTGTCCCTTATATATACCGATTATGCGGCCGACCTGTCGGCGAAGCACGGTCCAAAGCACGTTCTCTTATGGGAGAAAACGTTCAAATTTCGAGGAAAGACGAACAGAATCGAAAAACTTAGAAATTTTTCGCAGTCGCATTGGTTTCCTTCGAAAAATATCGGTTCCGAGTACCGTGTGCCCTCTCACGGTACGTAAGAATCGTCAATGTACGTACGTACGGTGATTCTAGCGCGAGTCGCCACTTCTCGCGAGGATACCGTACTCTGGCACCGTAGCGTGCCTGTCCCTTATATATACCGATTATGCGGCCGACCTGTCGGCGAAGCACGGTCTAAAGCACGTTCTCTTATGGGAGAAAACGTTCAAATTTCGAGGAAAGACGAACAGAATCGAAAAACTTGGAAATTTTTCGCAGTCGCATTGGTTTCCTTCGAAAAATATCGGTTCCGAGTACCGTGTGCCCTCTCACGGTACGTAAGAATCGTCAATGTACGTTCGTACGGTGATTCTAGCGCGAGTCGCCACTTCTCGCGAGGAGACCCTTCCTTCGCCGCCGGAGCGTGCGCTTCTCCTATATATACCGATTCTGCGGCCGACCTGTCGGCGACGAACGGTCTAAAGCACGCTTTCTTATGGAAAAAAACGGTCAAATTTTTTTTTCTTAAAGGTGTTATATGCTGAAATGTTAATAAGTAAATAAATGTTTAAATAAATAAATAACTAATGTATTTATCGATGCGAAACGGCGATTAACGCAACTTTTAGACACCGTCGCCGACAGGTCGGCCGCAGAATCGGTATATATAAGGGGCATGCACGCTTCGGCGGCACGATACGGACTCCACGCGAGACGGGCCGACTCGCGCTTGGAGATCCGTACGAACGTAACGTGACGAGTCACGCGTCCCGTGAGAAGGCACACGGGACTTTGAAATCGATTCCCGAGAAAAAATTTTTCGACGGAAACTAATGCGACTGGATGTCGAATAGCACGCACTTAGATTGGAAACTAATGCGACTGCGAAAAAATTTCTAAGTTTTTCGAGGTACCTCGTTTATCCTCGAAATTTGAACGTTTTCTCCCATAAGAGAGCGTGCTTTAGACCGTTCGTCGCCGACAGGTCGGCCGCAGAATCGGTATATATAAGGGGTATGCACGCTTCGGCGGCACGGTACGGACTCCACGCGAGACGGGGCGACTCGCGCTAGGAGATCCGTACGAACGTAACGTGACGAGTCACGCGTCCCGTGAGAAGGCACACGGGACTTTGAAATCGATTCCCGAGAAAAAATTTTTCGACGGAAACTAATGCGACTGGATGTCGAATAGCACGCACTTAGATTGGAAACTAATGCGACTGCGAAAAAATTTCTAAGTTTTTCGAGGTACCTCGTTTATCCTCGAAATTTGAACGTTTTCTCCCATAAGAGAGCGTGCTTTAGACCGTTCGTCGCCGACAGATCGGCCGCAGAATCGGTATATATAAGGGGTATGCACGCTTCGGCGGCACGGTACGGACTCCACGCGAGACGGGGCGACTCGCGCTTGGAGATCCGTACGAACGTAACGTGACGAGTCACGCGTCCCGTGAGAAGGCACACGGGACTTTGAAATCGATTCCCGAGAAAAAATTTTTCGACGGAAACTAATGCGACTGGATGTCGAATAGCACGCACTTAGATTGGAAACTAATGCGACTGCGAAAAAATTTCTAAGTTTTTCGAGGTACCTCGTTTATCCTCGAAATTTGAACGTTTTCTCCCATAAGAGAGCGTGCTTTAGACCGTTCGTCGCCGACAGGTCGGCCGCAGAATCGGTATATATAAGGGGTATGCACGCTTCGGCGGCACGGTACGGACTCCACGCGAGACGGGGCGACTCGCGCTTGGAGATCCGTACGAACGTAACGTGACGAGTCACGCGTCCCGTGAGAAGGCACACGGGACTTTGAAATCGATTCCCGAGAAAAAATTTTTCGACGGAAACTAATGCGACTGGATGTCGAATAGCACGCACTTAGATTGGAAACTAATGCGACTGCGAAAAAATTTCTAAGTTTTTCGAGGTACCTCGTTTATCCTCGAAATTTGAACGTTTTCTCCCATAAGAGAGCGTGCTTTAGACCGTTCGTCGCCGACAGGTCGGCCGCAGAATCGGTATATATAAGGGGTATGCACGCTTCGGCGGCACGGTACGGACTCCACGCGAGACGGGGCGACTCGCGCTTGGAGATCCGTACGCACGTAACGTGACGAGTCACGCGTCCCGTGAGAAGGCACACGGGACTTTGAAATCGATTCCCGAGAAAAAATTTTTCGACGGAAACTAATGCGACTGGATGTCGAATAGCACGCACTTAGATTGGAAACTAATGCGACTGCGAAAAAATTTCTAAGTTTTTCGAGGTACCTCGTTTATCCTCGAAATTTGAACGTTTTCTCCCATAAGAGAGCGTGCTTTAGACCGTTCGTCGCCGACAGGTCGGCCGCAGAATCGGTATATATAAGGGGTATGCACGCTTCGGCGGCACGGTACGGACTCCACGCGAGACGGGGCGACTCGCGCTAGGAGATCCGTACGAACGTAACGTGACGAGTCACGCGTCCCGTGAGAAGGCACACGGGACTTTGAAATCGATTCCCGAGAAAAAATTTTTCGACGGAAACTAATGCGACTGGATGTCGAATAGCACGCACTTAGATTGGAAACTAATGCGACTGCGAAAAAATTTCTAAGTTTTTCGAGGTACCTCGTTTATCCTCGAAATTTGAACGTTTTCTCCCATAAGAGAGCGTGCTTTAGACCGTTCGTCGCCGACAGGTCGGCCGCAGAATCGGTATATATAAGGGGTATGCACGCTTCGGCGGCACGGTACGGACTCCACGCGAGACGGGGCGACTCGCGCTAGGAGATCCGTACGAACGTAACGTGACGAGTCACGCGTCCCGTGAGAAGGCACACGGGACTTTGAAATCGATTCCCGAGAAAAAATTTTTCGACGGAAACTAATGCGACTGGATGTCGAATAGCACGCACTTAGATTGGAAACTAATGCGACTGCGAAAAAATTTCTAAGTTTTTCGAGGTACCTCGTTTATCCTCGAAATTTGAACGCTTTCTCCCATAAGAGAGCGTGCTTTAGACCGTTCGTCGCCGACAGGTCGGCCGCAGAATCGGTATATATAAGGGGTATGCACGCTTCGGCGGCACGGTACGGACTCCACGCGAGACGGGGCGACTCGCGCTAGGAGATCCGTACGAACGTAACGTGACGAGTCACGCGTCCCGTGAGAAGGCACACGGGACTTTGAAATCGATTCCCGAGAAAAAATTTTTCGACGGAAACTAATGCGACTGGATGTCGAATAGCACGCACTTAGATTGGAAACTAATGCGACTGCGAAAAAATTTCTAAGTTTTTCGAGGTACCTCGTTTATCCTCGAAATTTGAACGCTTTCTCCCATAAGAGAGCGTGCTTTAGACCGTTCGTCGCCGACAGGTCGGCCGCAGAATCGGTTTATATAAGGGGTATGCACGCTTCGGCGGCACGGTACGGACTCCACGCGAGACGGGGCGACTCGCGCTAGGAGATCCGTACGAACGTAACGTGACGAGTCACGCGTCCCGTGAGAAGGCACACGGGACTTTGAAATCGATTCCCGAGAAAAAATTTTTCGACGGAAACTAATGCGACTGGATGTCGAATAGCACGCACTTAGATTGGAAACTAATGCGACTGCGAAAAAATTTCTAAGTTTTTCGAGGTACCTCGTTTATCCTCGAAATTTGAACGTTTTCTCCCATAAGAGAGCGTGCTTTAGACCGTGCTTCGCCGACAGGTCGGCCGCAGAATCGGTATATATAAGGGGTATGCACGCTTCGGCGGCACGGCGCGGACTCCACGCTAGACGGCGCGACTCGAGCTCCGTGAGAAGGCAGACGAGACTTTGAACTCGATCTGCGATAGGAAGTTTCTTCGGAGAAGTCTATGCGAGGGAGGGACTTCAGTCGGACCACGGTGCGTCGATTTAAGGACGATGTGTGTCCAGAGAGCTCGTTTCGTCGATGCATTCGATGTACCGTCGCCGATCCCTCGGCGCAACGATTCGAATATTTTCGTTCGAATTGTCAGATGGATGGCCGTATTCCGGGACGAATATCTTTCGTGTAGCATCGAATCTCACAGCGAGTCGTTCGAATCGCGAGAGACTAAGTTTTTCTTGCCTCGCCGTTTTCCCTCGAAATTTGACCGTTTTTTCCCATAAGAGACCGTGCTTTAGACCGTGCTTCGCCGACAGGTCGGCCGCAGAATCGGTTATTATAAGAGGGTACACGGTTCTGCGTGACCAGAGGACTTTTTTCTTTAACGTACATATCAACACATCAGTACCACGGGTCGGTGTCTCTGACCGAATGGCCCATATGTGGTGAGCGCTACGGCGTTGGTTGACCTCTCTGGTTTGTCTCTCCCGTACTGCGGGCGGAGACAGTACCCACGGTTGCTTACCGAGCATCAACTCTCTCGTTTCCGAGCGAGAATTCAGTTAAATGTGAACCTCTCACAGTGCATAGGCGGTCCCGAAACGGACTAAGCCACAGTGTCAGATCGACGAACGATCCACCCCACGATCTAATCGTGCACGGAGTGCGTCGCGGCGAAAGTTGGGGCCGCGGCCTCTCCCGTCTTCTCTTTGCGAAGGCAATAAGTATATGACGCTTGGTCGCATATTATAACAGTTTAAGCGTATACGTGGAGCATATACTATCCAGAACTAAACACAGGAGTATATTTTGGCAAAGATTGAGAAATACAGTTTGTCAAAAAGAATCTGGAAACCCAACGAATAATATAAATTTATTCAAAAGCAAGTGTCGTCGT
>OU696664.1:14629536-14634536 GCA_916049575.1 Ancistrocerus nigricornis | reverse complement strand
TCGGACTCTACTCGCTCGGAGTCGTCGCAAAATACCCGGGTCGACCTATGTCAGGGACCGATCGCGTGCCGCGGTCAACGTTTGGTTATCCTCCGAGATAACGCAGTTGCCGCGGCGCTTGAACCTGACGCGAGGGCGTGGTTTTGTTTTCGTGCAGCGGGTCCCGTGCCGCCGACACGCCCGAGGTTGCGTTAAGGATACTTACGCCCGGATCGAATTATAGACATCTCTCGAAGTCGACGACTTTTCTTGCCGTAACTCGACGAGACGGACTCGACGAGTTCGTCTGCGTTGATGCGGTCCGCGTCGGTGCTTCGGCACCGCGCGACACAGCTTGGCAATCGCCTTGCTAATTATGACCGAACAAACGTGCGTGTCAAAACGTACAGATATATACGATTACCCTGAACGGTGGATCACTTGGCTCGTGGGTCGATGAAGAACGCAGCTAATTGCGCGTCAACTTGTGAACTGCAGGACACATGAACATCGACATTTCGAACGCACATTGCGGTCCACGGATACAATTCCCGGACCACGCCTGGCTGAGGGTCGTTATTATAAATAATACTGCTCTCGCTGCAACTTGGATTGCGGCGTAGAGCGAATAATGGGTACTCGTCGACGAGAGAACTTCGGTTTATCTCGTCGACGTTGCCTGAAATGAATGGTAGATAAGTGTAGCAAATAGCGGATATAAGAGAGAAAGGAGTAAGACGCAACTGCCGTTTGGTTTTCGAACGCAAAAGGGAGAGAGGAATCTGGCGAGGAGAAGGCGTCACGCTCGGACTTTTGTTCGCTTTTATTATCGAACGCATCGACGTCGATTCGAATTAGTTTGACGTCGACTTTGAAAAACATTAAAAGCGATCGAGTCCGGGTACGGTTCGGGGTCGAGATTGGAATATTCGTTTTTCCTTCCGATGCCCGAGCGTGCCTTCGTCGAACGTATTCCAGCCACGATTTCATCCCATCGTCGTCGACGACGCCCACATTGAGGAGTCGTTCACCCGGTGGTTCGTTTTGTCCACGAATTGCCTCCTTTCCCCTGGATTGCCTAGAAAAACGGTGTAGCCGGGAGGATAGCGAGTTTCGGACGAGCGACCACCGTTGCGTGACTCGATTCGGGCATTAGCCGATCGACGAGAGGCGCTCGCAGATCTTCGAAGACGCTCGATCTGCGCGCCAGGACCACGGTTTCGAAATTCTTGTTGCTCTTCGAATCATTAGCCTCCACTCTCTGTATCTTTACCGCGCTCGAACGCGCTCTCTTTCTACGATCGAAACATCTAAGACGACCTCAGAGTAGGCGAGATTACCCGCTGAATTTAAGCATATTATTAAGCGGAGGAAAAGAAACTAACTAGGATTTCCTTAGTAGCGGCGAGCGAACAGGAAATAGCCCAGCACTGAATCCCCCGGTACAGCCGTAGGGAAATGTAGTGTTTGGGAGGATCCGCCTTATATCCCGAGGCGCATGACCGCGTCCAAGTCCATCTTGAATGGGGCCACTTACCCGTAGAGGGTGCCAGGCCCGTAGTGACCGGTGCAGCGTCTTGGGAGGATCTCTCCGTAGAGTCGGGTTGCTTGAGAGTGCAGCTCTAAGTGGGTGGTAAACTCCATCTAAGGCTAAATATGACCACGAGACCGATAGCGAACAAGTACCGTGAGGGAAAGTTGAAAAGAACTTTGAAGAGAGAGTTCAAGAGTACGTGAAACCGTTCAGGGGTAAACCTGAGAAACCCGAAAGATCGAATGGGGAGATTCAGCGTCAGCGGCGTTGGCTCGGCGAAGTGGACGATGTCGCGGACAACGGTATCGCGACACGTTATCACTATGCCGCGTCCGGCGTCGTCGTCGTGCACTTCTCCCCTAGTAGAACGTCGCGACCCGTTGGGTGCCGGTCTACGGCCCGAGGTGTAAGACTGTCGCGTCGCTTCGGCGCACGCGGCAGACCCTCGGTTTCCCGGCCGGCTGCCCGGCGGTATAACGCACGGTATCTGGCCGCAATTTTTGAACTGCGTCGGGCCCGCCGCAAGCGAGGCCAGTGTCCCGGAGGTACGGACCCGGTGCCGTCCCCGAGCCTGGCCAGCTGTTGGCAGGCGGAGTCCTCAGACGGGCAGAAATAATGGTACCGGTCGGCGACGCTACTGCTTTGGGTACTCTCAGGACCCGTCTTGAAACACGGACCAAGGAGTCTAACATGTGCGCGAGTCATTGGGATCTAAAAGCCTAAAGGCGCAATGAAAGTGAAGGTCGGCTTCGCGTCGACCGAGGGAGGATGGGCCGCGCTACGACGCGGCTCCGCACTCCCGGGGCGTCTCGTTCTCATTGCGAGAAGAGGCGCACCCAGAGCGTACACGTTGGGACCCGAAAGATGGTGAACTATGCCTGGTCAGGACGAAGTCAGGGGAAACCCTGATGGAGGTCCGTAGCGATTCTGACGTGCAAATCGATCGTCGGAACTGGGTATAGGGGCGAAAGACTAATCGAACCATCTAGTAGCTGGTTCCCTCCGAAGTTTCCCTCAGGATAGCTGGCACTCGCCCGTTCTCACGAACGTATGAGAGTCTCATCTGGTAAAGCGAATGATTAGAGGCCTTGGGGCCGAAACGACCTCAACCTATTCTCAAACTTTAAATGGGTGAGATCTCTGGCTTGCTTGAATATTGAAGCCACGAGATTTCGGATCAGAGTGCCAAGTGGGCCAATTTTGGTAAGCAGAACTGGCGCTGTGGGATGAACCAAACGCAGAGTTAAGGCGCCTAAGTCGACGCTTATGGGATACCATGAAAGGCGTTGGTTGCTTAAGACAGCAGGACGGTGGCCATGGAAGTTGGAATCCGCTAAGGAGTGTGTAACAACTCACCTGCCGAAGCAACTAGCCCTGAAAATGGATGGCGCTGAAGCGTCGCGCCTATACTCTGCCGTCAGTGGCAAGTGGGGCGGGCCACCCCTCGAGGGTGCCGCCATGAAGCCCTGACGAGTAGGAGGGTCTGGGCGTGAGCCTGCCTGGAGCCGCCGTCGGTGCAGATCTTGGTGGTAGTAGCAAATACTCCAGCGAGGCCCTGGAGGACTGACGTGGAGAAGGGTTTCGTGTGAACAGCCGTTGCACACGAGTCAGTCGATCCTAAGCCCTAGGAGAAATCCTATGTCGATGACGGTGTGCAGACACAATGTTGTTCGTAAGAAATGACACACACCCGTCGGGCGAAAGGGAATCCGGTTCCTATTCCGGAACCCGGCAGCGGAACCGCATGCAATTCGGGCCCTCGTAAGAGTGTTCGTCGGGGTAACCCAAAATGACCTGGAGACGCCGTCGGGAGATCCGGGAAGAGTTTTCTTTTCTGTATAAGCGTTCGAGTTCCCTGGAAACCTCTAGCAGGGAGATAGGGTTTGGAACGCGAAGAGCACCGCAGTTGCGGCGGTGTCCGGATCTTCCCCTCGGACCTTGAAAATCCAGGAGAGGGCCACGTGGAGGTGTCGCGCCGGTTCGTACCCATATCCGCAGCAGGTCTCCAAGGTAAAGAGCCTCTAGTCGATAGACTAATGTAGGTAAGGGAAGTCGGCAAATTGGATCCGTAACTTCGGAATAAGGATTGGCTCTGAGGAGCGGGGCGCGTCGGGCTTGGTAGGGAAGCGGGTCTGGCTGACGTGCCGGGCCTGGGCGAGGTGAACGGCCTGCTCTGCGGGTCTGGGATCCGAGCTCGGTCCCGTGCCTTGGCCTCCCGCGGATCTTCCTTGCTGCGAGGCTTCCGTGACGGTTAAACCCGTCGTGGTCGTCCTCTTCGGCCGCCATTCAACGCTCAGCTCAGAACTGGCACGGACTAAAGGAATCCGACTGTCTAATTAAAACAAAGCATTGCGATGGCCCTCACGGGTGTTGACGCAATGTGATTTCTGCCCAGTGCTCTGAATGTCAACGTGAAGAAATTCAAGCAAGCGCGGGTAAACGGCGGGAGTAACTATGACTCTCTTAAGGCTATTATTTTATTATTTTGTTACGAAGCGCAAAGACCCGCGCATGCGGTATGCCGCCAAAGTCATGCGACTACCCGACTTTAAATCCGGAGCCGCAAAGTCATGCGACTGCCGGACTTAGCAGTCTAGCCGGAACAAACCAATGCGACTGCCCGCAAATAAAACCAATGCGACTGCCGGTCAGGAAAGCAATGCGACTGCCGCACTTAGACACTATCCGCCGCCTTATGAGAGTCTAGTTACATGGGGCAGAAATGCGAATATACAGCCTCTGCTGCCCAAGTCAGACTTCTACCTCCTCGTGGTTCCCGCTGGTTCCTTCCTGGGGAACAAAATGCTTAAAAGGATAGATTAAAGGGAACACCACCAACCCTGCATGCCCCAGGAAGCTAACAGAAGTCTGGCGAGAACGGTCCTGAGGGTTGCCGGCCCTCTCGACTTTAATTTGCTGGCCCTGTATTAAGAAGCAACAAGCCTCGGATGAATGACGGCGAGCCCACTGGCCCTGCCGTACCAGTTAACAATAACCAGGAAGGTATGGTACCTCAACCTACCCAGAATCCTGCTGACCTGGTCCGTTGTGAGTTTCCGGGTTGCGACAAAACCTTCGCAACTATTAGAGGCCGTGGTGTGCACTACAGCAAGGCACACAGAGATTGGAGAGACGAGCAGGCGAACACCAGCCATAAGAAGGCTCCTTGGTCGGAGGAGGAGGCTAGAATAATGGCGAGACAGGAAGCCAAGTTTGTTAAAGACGGGGAACGCTTCGTGAACCAAGCGCTGATACGAGTCTTCCCGCATAGATCGTTGGAGGCCATTAAAGGTAAAAGAAAGGACCAGCGATATAGAGACCTTGTGCTAGAATACCTGGATGAGGCAGAACAACCTGTGCCCATCCCAGTGGAGGAACCGGCTTTGGTCCCTGACCAAGCCGATATTATGGGCTACCTAAAACAGCTTAGCCCGCTACAAGGGACAAACTACGGCGAAGACCGCCTCAATAACATCTGTGAGAATAT
>OU696664.1:14559536-14624536 GCA_916049575.1 Ancistrocerus nigricornis | reverse complement strand
TTACAGAGATTGTTATTTTAGTAAAATTGTTTGAAGGAGAATGTGTAATTTATGAAGTCAACAATGTTTAACATGGGTCTAAAGAACCAATATGGAAATTGAAATTATAGATATTTGATAAAAAGTTATTAATAAAGATGCGACGCATCATTGATTTAATATCTTTATGTAGCAAGAAAAAGCACGATTTATTGTTTATATTAACTACAGCGACGGCCCACTTTACATTTTTAATGTTATTTGTGTATGATTTTACATAATTTTGTTATAATAAAAAATTCTTTTTTCAATTTAAAAATAAGAGCAAATATAAATTACAGCGACGGCCCACGTAACATTCCTATTGTTATTTATTTTTCTACATACGTAGACTATGATGTTATTATTTTCTATTGTCTCTCCAAGAAAAGTACATACCTAAGCTCCATTTGACGATCTTTGGCGATTTTTGAGCTACTTTCATACTTAATAGTGTTCTTGAGTGCGTACTCACTAGAAAACTCTTAGGGATCCGAAATTGAATGCTTTTAGAGCAAAGAAATCCATGCGATTCCAAATGAAAATTATGCATTTCGAGGAAGATTGCCGACGTTCCGGTCGTATACTATGACTTTTTTCGAGGGTACCAGGTTAACTAGAGGACATGATATATTATATTACAATGTATATAATCGATGGAATAGATGTACAATGATGGAAAAATTTACCGAAAACGTACATAACAGATGTGGTATACATTCAGACTTGTTGCAATATTATTCATAAAAACGTCTACGAAGATATGATAGTTCGCTCCGCTCTGAGAAACTCTCGGAACGTAACCAAATGAACTCATCTATACGTTTACACAGAGCGAATTTTACTTATTACTAATTCGAATCTTCTAATGAAGTAAAAAATTAAAATTATCTGAAAAATGATTACATAAGGAATAGTTAGTTCATATCTTTATTAATATGTCGAATGGGATTAAAATTAGTAAGTACGTGTTTCTAACCTGCTTGATAACCACTACCCTGTACCTCCTGCGTGTGAAGGACGTTATAACGAAAAATTAGCAACTTCTTGTTATCTAAAAACTTCGATAGAATTAACCACGTTCTCAATTAATGAGATAGAAGTCTACTGCCTTCCTTAATTATCCCTTCTAACCACACATGTCCTCTACATTTCTATAGACAAGGAAGATTATGATAATACCGACGGGTACAATAAATAAATAAAATGTGATAGGTTAAGAATATCGACATGTCAAACATTCCAGCGCTAGCTAGATTTCCACCTGATATCGACGCTAACTCCACTGGCTTTACTAACGGCGAATTTAGGAAACTGGACAAAATTCGATATCATACACAAATAACATTAAAAATGTAAAGTGGGCCGTCGCTGTAGTTAATATAAACAATAAATCGTGCTTTTTCTTGCTACATAAAGATATTAAATCAATGATGCGTCGCATCTTTATTAATAACTTTTTATCAAATATCTATAATTTTAATTTCCATATTAGCTCTTTAGACTTTGTTAAACATTGTTGACTTCATAAATTACACATTCTCCTTCAAACAATTTTACTAAAATAACAATCTCTGTAAAAAACCTTGTACAAAGTACGCGACGGCCCGCTTTCTTCGTAAACGTTAAATATAATATAACATTTTGGTACATCTATCAATCCAGGAACAATATTTAACATGTTTGTATAGATAATAAATAATTCTAATTTTTCGAAGGTTATCCATATACAATTTTTAGATAATTTTTGAAAATTGTTTATGTAGATACAGTAGGGATACAAACATTTATTTTACTAATCTTTAATCTAAAATTTAAATCAATCGGTGAATTTATGATAACATTTAATTTATTAAACATTTTAATGAATTTATTCAATTTTTATTGTTTCCTAGTTCATAAATAACCGTATAACAACCGTCTAATAACCTGAATCAAGTACATAATTCATTTTCCTGCGCTAGAGTTGCTCCACCCCATGCTTCCATTCATTCAATTAAAAAATACGAAAAGGTAGGCTTCGCATATTGCCAGGTTGTATTTTTTCATTTTTCGAAAAAAAGCGGGCCGTCGCGTACTTTGTACAAGGTTTTTTACAGAGATTGTTATTTTAGTAAAATTGTTTGAAGGAGAATGTGTAATTTATGAAGTCAACAATGTTTAACATGGGTCTAAAGAACCAATATGGAAATTGAAATTATAGATATTTGATAAAAAGTTATTAATAAAGATGCGACGCATCATTGATTTAATATCTTTATGTAGCAAGAAAAAGCACGATTTATTGTTTATATTAACTACAGCGACGGCCCACTTTACATTTTTAATGTTATTTGTGTATGATTTTACATAATTTTGTTATAATAAAAAATTCTTTTTTCAATTTAAAAATAAGAGCAAATATAAATTACAGCGACGGCCCACGTAACATTCCTATTGTTATTTATTTTTCTACATACGTAGACTATGATGTTATTATTTTCTATTGTCTCTCCAAGAAAAGTACATACCTAAGCTCCATTTGACGATCTTTGGCGATTTTTGAGCTACTTTCATACTTAATAGTGTTCTTGAGTGCGTACTCACTAGAAAACTCTTAGGGATCCGAAATTGAATGCTTTTAGAGCAAAGAAATCCATGCGATTCCAAATGAAAATTATGCATTTCGAGGAAGATTGCCGGCGTTCCAGTCGTATACTACGACCTTTTTCGAGGGGACCAGGTTAACTAGAGGACATGTTATATTATATTACAATGTGTATAATCGATGTAATAGGTGTACAATGATGGAAAAATTTACCGAAAAAGTACATAACAGATGTGGTATACATTCAGACTTGTTGCAATATTATTCATAAAAACGTCTACGAAGATATGATAATTCGCTCTGAGAAACTCCCGGAACGTATCCATATGAACTCATCTATACATTTACACACAGCGAATTTTACTTATTACTAATTCGAATCTTCTAATGAAGTAAAAAATTAAAATTATCTGAAAAATGATTACATAAAGAATAGTTAGTTCATATCTTTATTAATATGTCGAATGGGATTAAAATTAGTAAGTACGGGTTTTTCTAACCTGCTTGATAACCACTACCCTGTATCTCCTGCGTGTGACGGACGTTATAACGAAAAATTAGCAACTTCTTGTTATCTAAAATCTTCGATAGAATTAACCACGTTCTCAATTAATGAGAAAGAAGTCTACTGCCTTCCTTAATTATCCCTTCTAACCACACATATCCTCTACGTTTCTATAGACAAGGAAGATTGCAATAGTACTGACGGGTACAATAAATAAATAAAATGTGATAGGGTAAGAATATCGACATGTCAAACATTCCAGCGCTAGCTAGATTCCCACCTGATATCGACGCTAACTCCACTGGCTTCACTAACGGCGAAATTAGGAAACTGGACAAAATTCGATATATATAGATATACTCGCAATGTTAACGAAAAAGGTCGGAAAAAAAAAGACTGATAAAATTGATATTTCATAAAATTTCAAAACACATAAATTAGATTATTAACTTATTGGAAGCCGCGATCCTAATAACTTATATATCAACGAAAGGGAAAAAGTTCCAGGATTATGATGAAACAAACCAAAATTATGTAGCACTTCGCGTCGATGAGATATTAGCATTTTAAGGTTTCCCCCTCCCTTCAAATTTACGATTTTGCTGTAAATATACCACCGGCGTTAGTCCGATTTTTTGCGACGGACAGGCCTAACTGCCGTTAGTCTGTAATGCGACTGCCGGATCTTGATTTAATTTCAAAGTTCCAGCGGTAAAGCAATGCGACTGCCGGATCTTGATTTAATTTCAAAGTTCCAGCGGTAAAGCAATGCGACTGCCGGATCTTGGTTTTTATTTCAAAGTTCCAGCGGTAAAGCAATGCGACTGCCGGATCTTGGCTTTTATTTCAAAGTTCCAGCGGTAAAGCAATGCGACTGAATTTTTCCCACCGTATGAATTTACGGGTAAATTTATGAGGCGACGGACGCACCCACGCGCGTTTGTCGCGCGCGTTTTTAGATCCGCATTACTAACTAGCCGATCAATCGGCGACGGTGCCATTAACACGCCTTTTTATAACGTGCCAAACTTTCCTTCGCACGACAATCTAATTATGTGTGCGTGCAACCGTACTTTTGTCGGGTATTGCCGACGATGGCATAACTTCCCACACCAAAAATAAAAAGTAAAAAAAAGGTAAAAAAAAAGAAATGTACGCCCTGCATCGAAATATCTTCGATTCTCGGCCCTATATCGTCCTACGGTAACCGTAGGACTTGCACCTCCGTTATACGGGAGAATCGTTTAAAAAACGAATCAACCACCACCAACGCCGTAGCGCTCACCACGTATGGGCCATTCGGTCATAGACACCGACCCGTGGTACTTATGTGTCTACACGAAACGTCCCAGAAATAACATCATGCACCACCTCCCTTATACGGGAGATTCGTTTATAAAACGAATCAACCACCACCAACGCCGTAGCGCTCACCACGTATGGGCCATTCGGTCATAGACACCGACCCGTGGTACGTATGTGTCGACATGCACGTCGCATTAATAACATATCATGCAGCACCTCCGTTATACGGTAGGCTCGATTAAAAAAACGGATCAACCACCAACGCCGTAGCGCTCACCACGTATGGGCCATTCGGTCATAGACACCGACCCGTGGTACGTATGTGTTAACATGAACGTCGCATTAATGCGATCGATAAGGATTATTCTTGGAGGCCTGCCGGTCCTCCACATGCAAGTTCAGCATAAATACGCTCGGTATAACTGCTCTCGGCAGGAAAGCTCGTACGTGCATTCGAAACGAGCACATCCCTCATTGATACCGATTCTATGTCCGACCTGTCGGCTATACCCGGTTTTATGCACGGCGTCTTATGGAAGAAATCGATCGAGTTGTCGATCGACTTTTGGTTTCAAATTCCATATCAGGCAACTCCGATGCATTTACCCGGTCGAATGGTGCTCGACAGGAAGGTCCCACAGCGATATACCTTCTCGGTACGGTAAACCCCGTACAGCCGAGACACGTACCACACCCCTATATATACCGATTTTTCGGCCGGCCTGTCGGCGAAGCACGGTCTTATACACGCTCTCTTATGGGAAAAAACGTTCAAATTTCAAGGAAAAACGACGTACCTCGAAAAACTTAGAAATTTTTTCTCAATCGCATTAGTTTCCAATCTAAATGCGTGTTATTCGACATCCAGTCATATTAGTATCCGTCGAAAAAATTTTTCTCGGGAATCGAGTTCAAAGTCCCGTGTGCCCTCTCACGGAACGTAAGACTCGTAAAGGTACGTTCGTACGGTGATCCTAGCGCGAGTCGCCCCTTCTCACGAGGATCCCGTGCTCTGACGCCGTAGCGTGCTTGTCCCTTATATATACCGATTCTGCGGCCTACCTGTCGGCGACGAACGGTCGAAAGCACGTTCTCTTATGGGAGAAAACGTTCAAATTTCGAGGAAAGACACGAGAGACTCGAAAAACTTAGAAATTTTTCGCAGTCGCATTTATTTCCTCCGAAAATTTCTTGTCGCAAAATCGAGTTCAAAGTACCCTGTGCCCTCTCACGGTACGTAAGAATCGTCAAAGTACGTTCGTACGGCGATCCCAGCGCGAGTCGCCCCTTCTCGCGAGGATCCCGTTCTTTGCCGCCGTAGCGTGCATGTCCCTTATATATACCGATTCTGCGGCCGACCTGTCGGCGAAGCACGGTCTAAAGCACGTTCTCTTATGGGAGAAAACGTTCAAATTTCGAGGAAAGACGAAAAAAGTCGAAAAACTTAGAAATCTTTCGCAGTCGCATTGGTTTCCTTCGAAAAATTTCGGTTCCAAGCACCGTGTGCCCTCTCACGGTACGTAAGAATCGTCAATGTACGTTCGTACGGTGATATCCTAACGCGAGTCGCCTCGTCACGCGAGGATTCCGTACTCTGGCGCCGTAGCGTGCCTGTCCCTTATATATACCGATTTTGCGGCCGACCTGTCGGCGAAGCACGGTCTAAAGCACGTTCTCTTATGGGAGAAAACGTTCAAATTTCGAGGAAAGACGAAAAGAATCGAAAAACTTAGAAATTTTTCGCAGTCGCATTGGTTTCCTTCGAAAAATTTCGGTTCCAAGCACCGTGTGCCCTCTCACGGTACGTAAGAATCGTCAATGTACGTTCGTACGGTGATTCTAGCGCGAGTCGCCACTTCTCGCGAGGAGACCCTTCCTTCGCCGCCGGAGCGTGCGCTTCCCCTATATATACCGATTTTGCGGCCGACCTGTCGGCGACGAACGGTCTAAAGCACGCTTTCTTATGGAAAAAAAAGGTCAAATTTTTTTTTCTTAAAGGTGTTATATGCTGAAATGTTAATAAGTAAATAAATGTTTAAATAAATAAATAACTAATGTATTTATCGATGCGAAACGGCGATTAACGCAACTTTTAGACACCGTCGCCGACAGGTCGGCCGCAGAATCGGTATATATAAGGGGCATGCACGCTTCGGTGGCACGATACGGACTCCACGCGAGACGGGGCGACTCGAGCTAGGAGATCCGTACGAACGTAACGTGACCAGTCTCGCGTCCCGTGAGAAGGCACACGGGACTTTGAAATCGATTCGCGAGAAAAAATTTTTCGACGGAAACTAATGCGACTGGATGTCGAATAGCACGCACTTAGATTCGAAACTAATGCGACTGCGAAAAAATTTCTAAGTTTTTCGAGGTACATCGTTTATCCTCGAAATTTGAACGTTTTCTCCCATAAGAGAGCGTGCTTTAGACCGTTCGTCGCCGACAGGTCGGCCGCAGAATCGGTATATATAAAGGGGTATGCACGCTTCGGCGGCACGGTACGGACTCCACGCGAGACGGGGCGACTCGCGCTAGGAGATCCGTACGAACGTAACGTGACGAGTCTCGCGTCCCGTGAGAAGGCACACGGGACTTTGAAATCGATTCGCGAGAAAAAATTTTTCGACGGAAACTAATGCGACTGGATGTCGAATAGCACGCTCTTAGATTCGAAACTAATGCGACTGCGAAAAAATTTCTAAGTTTTTCGAGGTACCTGGTTTATCCTCGAAATTTGAACGTTTCCTCCCATAAGAGAGCGTGCTTTAGACCGTTCGTCGCCGACAGGTCGGCCGCAGAATCGGTATATATAAGGGGTATGCACGCTTCGGCGGCACGGCACGGACTCCACGCTAGACGGCGCGACTCGAGCTCCGTGAGAAGGCAGACGAGACTTTGAACTCGATCTGCGAAAGGAAGTTTCTTCGGAGAAGTCTATGCGAGGAAGGGACTTCAGTCGGACCACGGTGCGTCGATTTAAGGACGATGTGTGTCCAGAGAGCTCGTTTCGTCGATGCATTCGATGTACCGTCGCCGATCCCTCGGCGCAACGATTCGAATATTTTCGTTCGAATTGTTAGATGGATGGCCGTATTTCGGGACGAATATCTTTCGTGTAGCATCGAATGTCACAGCGAGTTGTTCGAATCGCGAGAGACTAAGTTTTTCTTGCCTCGCCGTTTTCCCTCGAAATTTGACCGTTTTTTTTACAAGCTTTTATTAAGTTTGGTCACTATGTCTGGTACAAATCTTGCAAGCTTAATTTGACCCACTTCTAGTTATCCGATCGACTTGAAATTTCGCAGACATACGTAACTCGGATGACAATGCATTTTTTTGAAAAAAAATTTTCGCAAAAGTAAAGGGTTAATTTCAAAATTTTTTTTTTTCCTATTTCTACATATTCCATCGACGTGAAATTTT
Source organism: Ancistrocerus nigricornis (assembly GCA_916049575.1). NCBI lineage: Eukaryota > Metazoa > Arthropoda > Insecta > Hymenoptera > Vespidae > Ancistrocerus > Ancistrocerus nigricornis. The sequence goes on along the minus strand of OU696664.1, from coordinate 14,616,692 downwards.
ATACACATACGTAACTCGGATGTTAATAAATTTTTTTGAAAAAAAATTTTCAAAAAAGTAAAGGGTTCTTTCGAATAATTTTTAATGATACTTACATATCGAAAAGCGCTATAGAATATCAAGTCAACGAGTAGCCGAGATGGTAGCGTGTCAGCCTGATGTTTCCGATGTCGGAGGTTCGATTCCCGGCACATATCTTACGAATTTTTTTTTATTTAAATTTCCGACAACTTTTTAAGAGCTTAACTTCATATAACTAACCCTGTTATACTTTACTCGAAATATCGATAGAACCGAAATTAATATTATATTTGACGAGATTATACGACGAGTGTAGCTCCGTAAATATTAACCTTCTTGATCCATTTTACATTTACGCTTCGTATACAAGTCGAACTCGTTTTTACGTATGTGTGGTGTACGTGGAAAGGTCATCTTAAATAACTTTAGTCTTCTTCTAACTTTATGTGGAACTTTCTAAGCAATATATTTTTAATATTTATATAATAATGGAGATTAATAAATAAATTTCAAGATAATAAACCTCAGTTTTCAGAATACTAAATAGTTTATTAATTGAAACATTAGATTTATGAAATTGGAGTTTAAGAAGGAAATTTTAAGATAATAACACTTAATTTTCATAATAATAAATAGTTAATTAATTGAAACATTAAACAGATTTTTGGTAAACAATGTATTTTTAATATTATATAATATAGTACAGTTCGAAGGTAATTTGGAAAAGACTGGTCAGTTTATATAATGTCGAAATAGTTTATTAATTGAAACATTGATAATACAATTATTCGAAAGAAAATTCATTCCATATGTCATAACAGTTGCTAAATAAACCGCTAACGTTGTCATGTATTCATTCGAAATATATTAGTCAGGCCTGCAATAGTAAAGATATTCTCCCGTCTACATATTCTTGAGCTTCCATCACCTGAAATGAGAAAGAAATTTGAATTGTTTGAATATATATTATGATTTACTAACTTTTTCTATTAGAAAAGTCGTTCATAGTTAAGTTAAATGTTTAAAGTTACCTTGTACAGACCAGGTCATAGCAGCTGTCAAATAACCAGCTTACGTTGTTATGGACTCATCGGAAATAGTTTAACCAGGCCTCGAATATTAAAGATATTCTCTCGTCTACATATTCTAAAGCTTCTATCACTTGGAATGAGAAAGAAATTAGAATTATTTAAATATATATTATGATTTTCCAACTTATTGGAAAGAGGTTAACCAGGCATCCAATATTAAAGATATTCTCTCGTCTACATATTAATGTTTTTATTCTGTTTCAGTGGACAACTTAGCTTTCATCAAAAATATGCTTGAAATAAAAGGAAAGTACCTTTCTTTGATATTATATACAGTTCTAATGATTTCGTTCACCTTTAACCTAATAATATTTTACAGACGCTTGGTTCTTGGATTATATCTACTCTTGGAATGAATTTAACCGAAGATCTTTAACTATGAATACAGTTGACATGGTAATTCCTTCATTTCTTTGCTAAAACAAATATATAGAATAAAAGTTACTATTAAAGATATTAATGTTTTTATTCTATTTCAGTATTCTACTAAGATTTGGTCCAAAATATGCTTGAAATAAAAGGAAAGTAACTTTTTTTGATATTATATACAGTTCTAATGTTTTCGTTCACCTTTAACATAATAATATTTTACAGACGCTTGGTTCTTGGATTATATCTACTTTTGGAATGAATTTAACCGAAGATCTTTAACTATGAATACAGTTGACATGGTAATTCCTTCATTTCTTTGCTAAAACAAATATATAGATTAAAAGTTACTATTAAAGATATTAATGTTTTTATTCTGTTTCAGTATTCTACTTAGGTTTGGTCAGTAATATGCTCAGCAGGAAAGTAACTTCTTTTAATGTTATATATAATGTATATTTTCTTCAGAAATGTTTAAACCTTTATAATAATTTCTTATCGGTAAAAGTAACTTGCGCTCGACATATTATAGATTGGTGACATTAAATGATTTCTTTATCTATATCTCCATAAGTCTTATACGTGGTTTAGGTATTAGAACATTAACTGATTTTGTTGGAATAGACCGTATTCATTAAAATTAAAACATTTTTCTCATGTATACATTTTTTACGAATTATTTTTGTACTGCAATACATCTCATCATATATTATCTATTTATATATGTATTACAGTGTTGGACAAAATTTAATAATGGCAAAAAAGTAATGATTAAACTATTAAATGGTCTATGTTGATGACTACTGCCTAATTATTTTAAATATCATCATAATTAATCTTAGTTGTAGTCAGCCTTTGCCGACTTCGTTCCTACTTTTGATCATATGTTGCCGACGTCCGCTGTGTGGCGCTTCAGTTGATTACGATCGCTGTCAAATAACCACTTTACGTTGTCATGGATTCATCAGAAATGGGTTAACCAGGCCTCCAATATTAAAGATATTCTCTCGTCTACATATTCTAAAGCTTCTATCACCTGAAATGAGAAAGAAATTAGAATTATTTAAATATATATTATGATTTTCCAACTTATTGGAAATAGGTTAACCAGGCATCCAATATTAAAGATATTCTCTCGTTTACATATTAATGTTTTTATTCTGTTTCAGTGGACAACTTAGCTTTCATCAAAAATATGCTTGAAATAAAAGGAAAGTACTTTTCTTTGATATTATATACAGTTCTAATGATTTCGTTCACCTTTAACCTAATAATATTTTACAGACGCTTGGTTCTTGGATTATATCTACTCTTGGAATGAATTTAACCGAAGATCTTTAACTATGAATACAGTTGACATGGTAATTCCTTCATTTCTTTGCTAAAACAAATATATAGATTAAAAGTTACTATTAAAGATATTAATGTTTTTATTCTATTTCAGTATTCTACTAAGATTTGGTCCAAAATATGCAAGAAATAAAAGGAAAGTAACTTTTTTTGATATTATATACAGTTCTAATGATTTCGTTCACCTTTAACCTAATGATATTTTACAGACGCTTGGTTCTTGGATTATATCTTCTCTTGGAATGAATTTAACCGAAGATCTTTAACGATGAATACAGTTGACATGGTAATTCCTTCATTTCTTTGCTAAAACAAATATATAGATTAAAAGTTACTATTAAAGATATTAATGTTTTTATTCTGTTTTTTATTAAAACGTCAATAATACAATTCTTGAAACACGATATATTTCTAATATTTATATTATATTGAAGAGTAATATGGTAATTTTGAAATGATAACGCTCCGTTTACATGATGTCGAAATAGTTTATTTATTAAAACGTCGATAATACAATTCTTTATACAAAATAAAATCTCCATGCTTGTGCATATGCACCACAGTAATCTACTGATTTTTAAGGTTCTTGTTACCCTTCCTGCTGATATTCCAACTGCTGATTCTTCAACTATTATACTTTGACCGATTATTCCATAAAAACCTGAAAATAATTTAATAAGTTTAATAAATTCATAATTTTAAACACATAAGACATTATATTTTCTATTAAAAGTGATTTGTTACCTGACTACACTCACACATAAGTTGAATACGTTCTTTATACATCTATTGTCTTTTGGAATCTGTATGTGTATATAAGAAACTTTTGGAAAGATTGAAGATTTCTATCCATAGTCTTCAAATTATTTCCCACCCCATGATTGAATAGCATTTTGGAACGTAGACATATTCTACAGATTCTGTTATCTGAAATGGTGTCTCTCGTTATTTCTATTACCTCATCGTCCCTTTAGTCATAAGTAATAGATTAAGAGCGTGTGTCCGAGTGAGAGACTGAGTATAGCCGAGCGAGTATAAGTGTGTACGAACGAGCGTCGAAGAGTGCATGCGTGTGTGTGTCAAACGAGAGCGACGACTTCAGCGACGACAAAAAAGATAAATACGGCGCGATCAGCTGTTCGAGAGCGACGGCCGAGCGAAAAAGAAAAGCAGCCTTTAAATAAACGGAATTTAATCGAACTTTTGTATAAATTAATTAATCATTTTCCCACTTTTCACTACCAGTCCTAAAAAGACCAAACTATTCGGAAAAGTAACGTAAGCTTTGAAAAGAAAGGAAGGCGAAACGTTACAATATATATATATATATGTATGCTCTATACTTCCATATATAATAAATTTCATGACTAAGCTAGATTATCCTAACGGTTTATTAGGGTATTAATGGATGATAAATAAAATTATTTAGAAAATCAAAAGACGTTACATAAAATTTTTTATTTTTTTGACACATGCTACATACGCTGAAAAGATTCTTGCCGAAGACAAAATAAAAGATTTGGAGGAAGAGCGAGCAAGAGATCGAGCACATTTTATGGCGGAGATGAAAAGAATGGAACAACAGTTCCAGAAAGAATTACAAAACAATAGAGCAATTACAGCAGCAGCACCACCAAAGGCAAATTAAGAGTTATTATTACTGGTTGATATTTTTCCCGATTCTTCGGCCATTTTTGCAAAAAGGACTGCCATTTCATGCGCCTTCTTCTCCTGGTGACGCAGCCGCCACAGGCGGGCAGATCGTCCAGCGCGTGGTCGTCTTCTACGAACTGAAATTAAGACATAAATAAAAATAAAATGCTGTGACTTTAATTAATTATATTGTAAATATTAATAAATATTAATTACTGGGGCCTGCTGCCTGCGCCTCCGCTGCCTGCGCCTCCTGTGGTGGCTGCGCTTCCTGCTGCGCTGCGGGCTGCTGCGCCTGTTGCTGCACCGGCCGGTGCGCTTCAGGTGGCTGCTGGCGGTGCTGTCGAGGATCTTTCTGCACTTCTTTTATTTGCTTTTGGTGGTGCTGCTGCTGTATGTTTAGTTGATTCGCCAATTCTTTCTGAAATTGTTGCTCCATCCGTTTCATTTCCGCCATGAAATGGGCTCGATCTCTTGCTCGCTCTTCCTCCAAATCTTTTATTTTGTCTTCGGCAAGAATCTTTTCAGCGTATGTAGCATCTGTTTAAATAATTAAATAAATAATGAATGTTTCTTGAATATATGTCTAGTATGAATATATTGTGAGAGATCGAACGAGTTCTCCACAGTATGATACTCGGCGAGATCCTGAAAGTATCCGAGCGTGTACGAACATTTCGAGATCTCGAAAGTTACGCGCATAACCTAACGGTATGCGCAGAAGCAGCGCGTCGCGTCATGTTTCCAATATGATCTTTCTTGATTAATCTACTTAAACAATTAAACGTTTTTACATATTAATATTTCATCATCGTTTAACTAGATTAATCTAGAAAGATCATATCGGAAACATGACGCGACGCGCTGCTTCTTCTCGGGATTTCGCCGAGTATCATAGACTACGTTTACACGGCACTCTTATTCCGGTTTAGTAACACCCGGTGTAACGAAAACCTGTGTTAAAGTGCGTGTAAACAGTACTTTACACCCGGAATAACTATTCCGGTTTAGTTATGCTATTCCTCTTGATCAACGGGTGTAGAATAAGACAACCGGAATAAGACAGGAATAAAGATGCGTGTAAACGGTATCGGTTAATGTAAATCCGCCGCTGCAACGTCAAAAGTAAAAGTGTTCCTATAAAACTTACTAACGAGCGAGCACTTCGGATGATGCCTCTATTTTAAATGACACGAAACGAAAGGAAAATGGAAAAGAAGAAAAAAAAGAGATTCGTGGGGCATCGAGGAAACTAAATATTTTTTAGAATTAGAAATTGATGTGAAACTTATTTAGCGAAGTTCGAGCTTTTTTTTGTTGGTAGGTCTTAAAATACATAAGCATACTTCAAATCGGAATAGCAATACCGTTATTGTAGATTATTCCCATTCGTGTAAACAGTCGCGTTTAAACTGGTTTTTAACCGACTTCGAAAAGGAGGAGGTTACTCTATTCGACAGTGGGCGATCTTGCTTTTTTTTTTTTTTTTTTTTTTTTTGTTTGTCCGGGCATAACTCCGCAACCGTTTGACCAATCGAAATGAAACCACTTCCAGTTGCTAGGTTTAGGTCTCCCATTGGTCCCGTTTAAAAAATTTTTCCGAAATGTTTATTATTAACAAAGTTATTGCAAAATTAGTGCTTTATTTTTGTTTGTCCGGCCATAACTCAGTGACGGATTGACCAATCGAAATAAAACCACTTCCAGTTGCTAGGTTTAGGTCTCCCATTGGTCTCGTTTAAAAAATTTTTCCGAAATGTTTATTATTAACAAAGTTATTGGAACATTAGTGCTTTATTCAGATTTATCGCAATATCTTTTTTCAATGGGATTGATTTATTGTAATGAAAGAAACTATTACTATCTTATAGAAATAATTAGCAGATATTAATTATATAAACAATTTATTAATTGTTGCAAAATAATTTGTTTATCCCTCTATATCTCCTCAACGACTTCACTTATCGGAACCAAACCTTTTCGATCCTTTCGCAATTATTCCTTACTTACTAGCATTATGCGACACATTTTCAATTGTTGCTATATTTAAATTGTTATTGCAAATTCATTTGTTTATGCCTCTATATCTCCTCAACGACTTCACCCATCGGAACCAAACCTTTTCGATCCTCTCGCAAATATGTATTACCCACTCTCTAACATTATGCGACACATCTTCAATTGTTGTTATGTTTAAATTGTTATTGCAAAATTATTTGTTTATTCCTCTATATCTCTTCAACGACTTCACCTATCGCAACCAAACCTTTTCGATCCTTTCGCAAATACTGCTCACTTACTAACATTATGTGACACATTCTCAATTGTTACTATGTTTAAATTGTTATTGCAAAATCATTTGTTTATTCCTCTATATCTCCTCAACGACTTCACATATCGGAACCAAACCTTTTCGATCCTTTTGCAAATATTACCTACATAACATTATTTCTACATCTTGATCGATTATACACTAAAAAGGTATGAAATAAAAAAATTTTTAACAAAAAAATAGAAACCGACTTCGAAAAAAGCGCTAAAAAGAGTGAAATAATTTTTTATGTATACCGACAATTTTCGATTTCATCATTATCATACTCAGAATATTGCAACTTTTTCGGAGGCGACAGAAAATTAATTAACAGTACATTAATAGCCAGAAATTCACGGACATTGATGGATATTTATGTATTAGGCACTTACTCCTTTGTTCGTGAAAATGACCGTGTTGGAATATTTTGTGTCGCCGCCGAAAAAGTTGCAATATTCTGAGTATGATAATGATGAAATCGAAAATTGTCGGTATACATAAAAAATTATTTCACTCTTTTTAGCGCTTTTTTCGAAGTCGGTTTCTATTTTTTTGTTAAAAATTTTTTTATATTATACCCGCTTTAACTAAACCGGAATAGCGCTGCCGTGTAAACGTAGTCATACTCTCGAGAACTCACACGAAAATTACAATATTACAATTTTTCAAAAACGAAGAACACATTAAAAATAATAAAATAAAAATTTTATTTTCTAGAAAAAAGCAATTCTAAAAAGTGATTCTCATTAACTAAGTTTTAATTTACTTTTAATTCTCTTTGGAAATTAGACTTACCCAAATCCATTTGTTCATTCTCCATGGCGTCTTTTTGATTTTTACACGGTTTTGCTTTTCTTTTATGTAGAAGTTAGTTTCTAATAAATTAAAAATACAAATTAAATAGTTGGCCACATTTCCGTAATATTACGGAAAGCTTAATGTATGTGCCAGAAAATTTTAAATAAATTAAGCATATAAATTGTTAACAGGTACTTACCGAATTTCGAGCACGTGTGAGTATCGCCAAGGCAAAGAACGAAATAGGCCGTGTGCTATGAATTGAGGACAAAGCTACCACTTCATTTTTTAATTTATGGAAAAAGTCACTAAAAACTTCCGACTCGGTCATATTCATTGCGATACGACTATTTTATGGTACAGCGTCCCTTGCGCCAATCAGGATTAAAAATTTAACTCACATCGAAAATTACGGGAGATGATCATAAAAAGGTGAGAATCGATATATTCAGTTTCTCACTACGAAAGAGAAACAAATTGAGCATCTGCTATGAATACTGATCATAAAGAAAACGGAATAGATCGGACGTTGTAAATGATAGACGTTTGGACAAAAATTTGGGAAAAATATGTAAAATCCTTCGCAACTAACTTTAATTTACTTCTGACTTTATGTGCAACTTTGGACACAATATATTTTTAATATTTATAAAATATTGAAGAGTAATAAGGTAATTTTTAAATGTTAACGCTCGGTTTACATGATGACGAAATAGTTTATTTATTAAAACGTCGATAATACAATTCTTGGTACACGATATATTTCTAATATTTAGATAATATTGAAAAGTAATAAGGTAATTTTGAAATGTTAACGCTCGGTTTACATGATTTCGAAATTGTTTATTTATTAAAACGTCGATAATACAATTCTTGGTACACGATATATTTCTAATATTTATATAATATTGAAGAGTAATAAGGTAATTTTGAAATGTTAACGCTCGGTTTACATGATTTCGAAATTGTTTATTTATTAAAACGTCGATAATACAATTCTTGGTACACGATATATTTCTAATATTTATGTAATATTGGAGATTAATAAGGTAATTTGGAAATGATAACGCTCAGTTTACATGATTTCGAAATAGTTTATTTATTAAAATCTTGCAAGCTTAATTTGACCCACTTTTAGTTATCCGATCGACTTGAAATTTCGCACACGTACGTAACTCGGTGACAATACATTTCTTTGAAAAAAATTTTCGGAAAAGTAAAGGGTTCTTTCGAGTAATTTTTAACGATACTTACATATCGTAAAGCGCTATAGTGTATCAAGTCAACGAGTAGCCGAGATGGTAGCGTGTCAGCCTGATGTTTCCGAGGCTGGAAGTTCGATTCCTGGCACATATCCTATGAATTTGTTTTTTTTTAAATTTTCCGACAACTTTTTAACAGCTTAACCTCCTATAACTAACCCTGTTATACTTTACTCGAAATATCGATAGAACCGAAATTAATATTATATTTGACGAGATTATACGACGAGTGTAGCGCCGTAAATATTAACCTTCTTGATCCATTTTACATTTACGCTTCGTATACAAGTCGAACTCGTTTTTACGTATGTGTGGTGTACGTGGAAAGGTCATCTTAAATAACTTTAGTCTTCTTCTAACTTTATGTGGAACTTTCTAAACAATATATTTTTAATATTTATATAATAGTGGAGATTAATAAGGAAATTTTAAGATGATAATGCTCAGTTTTCATGACTAAATAATTTATTAATTGAAACATTAATCAAATTTTTGGTAAACAATATATTTTTAATATTTATATAATATTGGAGATTAATAAGGAAATTTTAAGATAATAACACTCAGTTTTCAGAATACTAAATAGTTTATTAATTAAAACATTAGTCACATTTATAATATTGGAGATTAATGTGGAAATTTTAAGATAACACTCAGTTTTCAGAATACTAAATAGTTTATTAATTGAAACATTAGTCACATTTATAATATTGAAGATTAAGAAGGAAATTTTAAGATAATAACACTCAATTTTCATAATACTAAATAGTTTATTAATTGAAACATTGATAATACAATTATTCATAGAAAAATTCATTCTAACAGACCAGGTCATAGCTGCTAGTAAATAAACGGCTTACGTTGTCATGTATTTATTAGAAATAGTTTAACCAGGCCTGTAATATTAAAGATATCCTCTCGTCTACATATTCTAGAGCTTCCATCACCTGAAATGAAAAGAAATTAGAATTATTTAAATATATATTATGATTTTCAAACATTTTCTATTATAAAAGTCGTTCATAGTCAAGTTAAATGTATACATTTACCTTGAACAGACCATGATATAGCTGCTACTAAATAACCAGCTTACGTTGTCATGTATTTATCAGAAATAGTTTAACCAGGCCTGTAATATTAAAGATATCCTCTCGTCTACATATTCCATGGATTCCATCACCTGAAATGAGAAAGAAATTAGAATTCTTTAAATATATATTATGATTTTCCAACTTTTTCTATTATAAAAGTCGTTCATAGTTAAGTTAAATGTGTAAATTTACCTTGTACAGACCATGATATAGCTGCTACTAAATAACCAGCTTACGTTGTCATGTTTTCATTAGAAATAGGTAAACCTGCCTCTAATAGTAAAGATATCCTCTCGTCTACATATTCTAGAGCTTCCATCATCTGAAATGAGAATAAAATTCAAATTATATAATTATATTTACTGATTTTTCAACTTTTTCGATTATAAAAGTCGTTCATAGTCCAGTAAAATGTGTACATTTACCTCCTACAGACCGTGATATAGCAACTGTCAAATAACCAGCTTATGTTGTTAGGTCTTTATTCCAAATAAGTTCACCTGCCTAGAATAGAATATATATGTAAATTGTCTTGATAAATGTATATATATATATATAAAAATACACCAACTATCAAATTGGATATACGTACTCGATTAGAAGTTGATTTTAGAACTTTTTCCTATCGTGCTCTGACTTCCGTGTAGTCAAAAGACCAAGTGTAGCATCATAATTAAATGTTTAAGAATCCTTCAAAGCCTCAAATGAACCTTCATTAGGTACTTCAATTTGTACGCAAGGTTCATCCGTCTCATATCTTAACAATGCATTCTACAAATCATTACCATCAATATAATTACTTAAAAACTTCACAAAATCATATAAATATTTAAAATAAATTGTTTATCACGTCCTACATTAAGTAAGAAGCAAACTACAGTTAATTGATAAGATCTTTATATGTATTTCTAACCTTTTCGTCAAATCATCTGACAGCTGTCAGATTTGAAATTTTATGGTCGCTGTGATCGGTGGCCGACGTATTCCGTTAAGTAAACTCTTCGTGTCACACACAATTTTTCGAGATAAGTCCCCTTATTATTACTCAACACTATCCGATTCCATATTCCACACGTAATTAAAAATTGATCAGATTTTGTCGCCGAAATTGCAAAATCCGCTAGGTTCGGCCCCATAGATCACGGAAACTTCAGAGTTTGGCAGATTCATCGTGATTGGACTATTTTCGAGTATAGAATCGCTTGCACCAATCAGGGAAATAAATTGGACTCACATCTAAAATTACGGGAGATGATCGAAATGAGTGAAAATCAATATATCGATACGTTTAGGTACGCTACGATCGCTATATGCAAAGGACTCGCGTCATTCCTTAATGGAACTTTGGATCATATGCATCGAAGATCTTCGACAAAATTATTACGCGAAATAATAGCTCCCGAAGCTACATTTGCGACCGGCGCTATCATATATTTGCTCCACAAGCTACATTTGCTACCAAAGCTACCATATTTGCTCCCGAAGCTCCTTTGGCTCCCAAAGCTTTCATATTAGCTCCCAAAGCTGCAATATTTGTTTTCAATACGATATATCATATTAGCTTCTAAAGCTTACATATTATCTCTTAAAGTTATATTTAGCAGTCGGCGCTTTCATATTTTAGATCTTTAAAGCTTTAATTATAGCTCGCATAACTTCTGTCTTATAGGTTAAAATTTTGGCTACACAAGCTAACCCGAAAGAATATATATTAATTAGAAAATTAAGAACATCTATTCTAAAGTAACAAAACTTTTACGAAGATAATAAATTAAAGGTTTTATTATCTCCAAGACTAAAAAAGATAAAATAAAATTAAAATAAAAAAAAAAAATTTTTTAAAAACAAGCTTTTATTTAATCGTACTAAAAAGGAAAAAATAATTTATTAACCAGTCTCGTATTGTAGCGGATAGTAGCGGAATATAAAATAAAAGATCTAGAGGAAGAGCAAGCACGAGATCGCACACATTTTATGGCGGAAATGAAATGAATACAACAACAATTACAAAAGAATAGAACAGGCAGCACCAGCACCACCAAAGACAAATAAGGTTTTAATTGGTGGTATTTAATTGGTTTTAGTTGGTGTGATTTATTCTGCCACTTTCTTCTGCCATTTTCCCGAACAGGACCGCCATCTCGCGCGCCTTCTTATCTTGGTGACGCAGCCGCCACAGGCGGGCAGATCGCCCAGCGCGTGGTCGTCTTCTACGAACTGAAATTAAGACATAAATAAAAATAAAATGCTGTGACTTTAATTAATTATATTGTAAATATTAATAAATATTAATTACTGGGGCCTGCTGCCTGCGCCTCCTGTGTCTGTGGCGGCTGCGCCTCCTGCTGCGCCTCCTGCTGCGCGTGTTGCACCGGCCGCTGCGCCTGTTGTTGCACCGGCCGGTGCGCTTCAGGTGCCTGCTGGCGGTCCTTTCGGGGATCTTTGTGCAGTTCTTGTAATTGTTTCTGGTGGTGTTGCTGTTGTATGGTAAGCTGGTTCTGTAATTCCTTCTGGAACTGCTGTTCCATCCGTTTCATTTCCGCCATAAAATTTGTGCGATCTCGCGCTCGCTCTTCCTCTAGATCTTTAATTTTATCCTCCGCTACCATTTTTTCTGCGAATGCAGCATCTGTTTAAATAATTAAATAAATAATCAATGTTTTTTTAATATATGTTCAGTATGAATGGATTGTAAGAGAATTAAAGTAGAATTGCTTGTTTAGAATTGAACTAAATCCTTTGAATTTTTGACAAAAAATAGAAAGAGTAGTTGACTAGATATCATGTTCTCGTTGTTGAAAAGAAAAATTGAATTTTCGCTATTACAAAAACAATTTATTGAAATTAAGGGATAATATATGTATATTGTGAACTACATCAAAATCTATTTGTATTGATCAAATATCTAATTAATGTCATTGAAAAGTAGAGATGTGCAGTTTCCCGACATTTCAATTTCGGGTCGAGTCAAGAAAAATCGATCGAGATCGAACGAGTTCTCCACAGTATGATACTCGGCGAGATCCCGAAAGTATCCGAGCGTGTACGAACATTTCGAGACTTATCTGTCTATCTAATTAACTGAATATAAATTCGTTAATCGAAATAGATAAGTCGAAAAAAAAGAAAAGCGCGTCAGATTTAAATATCGTTTACATAACAAGTAAAGATTTATAAAAATGACACATAAAATTAGGGAAACCGTCACGCAACGGAAGAGACGGTTGGAAAAGGAAAAATTTAAGCGACAGCAAAAGATCGCAAATCATGGGAATGAAATAAAGCGACGAAGGATAGAAAAACGTTGTGAATATAGGCATAACGAATCTACTTCTCATCGAGAAGCGCGATTACAAAAAGAAAAACAACATAAATCGCAAGTAAGAGCAGCTGAAACACCACAGCAACGCGAAGCTCGATTGGAAAATCTAAGACAATATTGGTACGAAGTAAGAGCGACACTTAGTGCTAACATACAAGTGTTTCAGAAAGCCATCTACACTTTTTGCGATAAAACATGCGAAATATGTACAAAGCGATGTTATCGAAATCAGATTAGAATATATAGAGTCAGCACATCATCCCCGCTATATTTGCCTGACGAGTTAAATAAAAAATCAGTTTTAATATTGTGTCGTCGCTGCAATAAACACGTTACCAGTAGTAAATCTATAACACCATCAAAAGCTTACTGGAACAACATGAATCCTGGGGCGATACCTGACGTGATTCAGCAATTATCACAGTCGGAGCAACGTCTCCTGTCCAGAATTATTCCATTTTTAAAAATAATCAAATTTAATGGACAATTTGGACAATATGGCTTTCGTGGACAAGCAGTACTTTTTGCTCTAGACATTTTTGAAGTTACTGAAAAGTTAGCGAATATGCTGCCTAGATCGACTGATAATACAGCAATGGTAGTTATTACAGAACACATGCAGAATCTAAACATCACACGAGAGTTTTCGATATCGCGTACCAAAGTATATGAAGCTTTGCAATGGCTTATCGCTAATAACCCGTTGTACAAAGATGTTATCATAAATCACGATGCACAGATATGTCCGCAAGATTTTGTTAGAGTTACTCACCAACGACCAGTAGAAGCCGTTCAACAACCCGATGTGTCCGAATACAAGACAATAAACGAGGTGGCCAGAATTGTACGAGCCTCATGGAATCAAGCGAATCAGGATGTCTTTACATCAGGCTATGCAGGAGTTCAATGTTGTGCAATGGTACTCGCCAATATCGTAAGAGCTGCCATTCTACCACCTGGTAAATGGTCAACAAACACACTTAATGAAAACATGATTGAAGGCGATAGTTTGTATACGAATATTAGATTGTTGTCTACAAATAACACCTTAGCGTATCCTGTAGATGAAAGTGAATACTTAGAAGTGCGTAATTTCGATGTCATCAAGCGAGATTTCATCATGTATAATAAAGCATTCTCCATTGAATATGAGGAGGAAACCAGCTTCTATGGAAGTTTGAAAGATGCTGTCAATCACGACAATTTGGGTATAACATTGACAGAAGCCATTCACAGAATATTCGTGGATCATCAAGCTAGAGCCTTAATAGCTGTATCCAAGACACTAGGAGTCATGTATTATGATAACAAATATTATTTTACTGACTCCCATTCATGTGGTCTTAAAGGTGCTCCCGCAAGTGATGGTAGAGCTTGTGTAATCGAATGCGATAACATTGAAGAACTTGTTCGAATCTGTAAACGAGCAACGGGATCTCTTAACGTCCAATTCACACTCAATTACATTGATGTACATGTAAAGAATGACATTATTGATGATCAGCCGTTGCAAGGAAATGAACCACTACCATCACAAGGAGCGCTCAACCAATCACTTCGTGAGACATCACACGTACAAGCAATCCCAGTAGAAACATCTGTAATGCTTCCAATTGATTGCCAGCAACCAGATGTAGAGGAAGAATTACAAGTATCGAGCGAGATGAATAAAATTATTCGCAAAACAAAAAATAACATCGTGAACCAAACTCATGAGCGAAAAGCAGAAGAGTTTGCTTGGTTCTATCTGTTCCCTTATGGTGTAAACGGCTTGAACGAACAAGCGAGACCAGTGAAAATAACTCCATTGGATTACTTTCAATATCGAATACTAAGCAATGATACAAGATTCCAACGCAATGACTATCTGTTCTATGCATTGTCCGTGTTTGAGTTTTACCGAATAAAGGCTACGATTGCAGCTTGCGCGAAGAAGATTGAGGGTCAAGATGGGATGGTTGAAGATGTGCATCTCTTAATTAGGAACTTAAGAGGAACATCAGCATATTGGCGAACGGCTCTAAATGAACTGATTGCACAAATTAGATGTATTGGACACCCAACATACTTCGTGACCTTCAGCTGCAATGATTTGAATTGGTTGGATATGCGAAAAGCTCTCTTAATTGCAGACGGAAGACCAGATGAAGATCCAAATAGTCTCGACGTAGTTGCGACGCAACGATTGATCGAACAGTATCCAGTAATTGTAAGTCGTCACTTCATGATTCGTTTCAATGCGCTGATGACATTTATCAAGTCTAGTAAGGAAGTTTTCGGTGGACGATTACAAGATTTTTGGTGGCGAATAGAGTTCCAGAATCGTGGAAGTCCACACCTTCACATGGTCGTATGGATTGAAAATTATCCGTCATTTGACACAGAGGAGGGAATACGTCTGCTGGATCAAGTATGTACTTGCCTAATGCCGCCCGAAGGTTCAGAATTATACGAGTTGGTGAAAAAGACTCAGATCCATCGCCATACACACTCATGCAAGAAGAACCACACAGCAACAACGTGTCGGTTCAATTTCCCTAGACAAGAATGTGCCGAGTCCCGCATTGTCGCTCACTCATCAGATGACTTTCTTAGAAACGGAGGAAGAATATGCTTACTAAAGCGAGGAAAAGAAGAACGATGGGTTAATAACTACAATCCAATACTTCTTCGACTCTGGCAAGCCAACATGGACATTCAACCGTGTGGTTCGAACGAGGCTATAGCATTTTACGTCGCCAAGTACATATCAAAGTCGGAACCAATAGAACTCGGCTTTGATATTGCACAAGCGATACGACAGATCAGACGAGAGGAATCGGATATATCTCGCAAGCTTTTCAAAATCTGCATGAGGATAATGAAAGAACGACAAGTTTCGGCATGTGAATGCGCTTTCCGGCTGTGTCATCTAAAACTTCGAGATAGCACAAGAAAGTGCGTATTTCTCAACACTCGAAAGCCAGAGCAGAGGTACAAGGTGCTCAAATTTGATGGAACAGGTCGAGCAATTGGGTACTATGCTAACATGTTTGAAAGATACGAGAAACGACCAACCGAGCATGCAGATTATAATTTCAATGATATGAGCCTGCTTGAGTTTACAATGTTGTTTGAGCCATATTATGCGAAACAAGAGGATAATAATGATGAATGCGTTGATGAATATGAGACAGAAGGATCTACAACAAAAAAATTAATTAAGCTTAACGACAACAGCAAATTACTAGTTAGAAAGATTCCTGCGGTTGTTCGTGTGCCTTATTTCATGGCAGCAACTGATCCAGAAAATTATTACTACAGCCTCCTTCTTCAATACATGCCATATCGTAGAGAAAACGAATTGATAGAGGAGTTTGATACAGCAAGAGCAGCATTTATGGCGAAAGAACAACACCTTCGACAAACAAGCGTACATATGGAGCTTTATAGAGAACGTGATGGACAGCTTGAGAATGCGTTCAATCAAATACATGCATTCGAAATACTAGAACAAGAACCACCTCAACTAGATTTAGAGGACGAAGAAATACTGGAGGAGCACATGAACGACAACCAGTTCCAGACTGCGCAACAAGCAATGAATGTTGGTCAAAGAGATGTATTCAAGTATATCACACAAAACATCTTGAATCAAATAAATGGAAGTAATGATCGTTTACGACTCTTCATAACTGGAAACGCAGGAACTGGAAAGACATTCCTATTTAATCTGCTCAAAAATCAAGCAAATCGATGCTATGCTAAACTCGTCGTTAAGGTCTGTGCATTAACGGGAGTAGCAGCACGCCTAGTTGGGGGTTCAACATTACATACCACCTTCAAACTACCAGTGCAAAAGGATGGGAAGATTGTCCAAATGCCGTTGCTAACTGGAAATTACTTAAGACTGATGCGTCAACAGTGGAAAAATATTGAGTTTCTGTTCATTGATGAGATTTCGATGGTTCCTTATGAAATGCTATGCATGATCGACTCACGGCTGAAGCAACTGAAGAACACCGAAGAGCTCTTCGGTGGAATAAATGTGTTACTCTTTGGTGACTTGATGCAACTACCACCCGTCCGGGGTCATCAAGTGTTCCGACAACCCGATAGATTAGCGTTCGCGACACATTTATGGCGATTATTCACATTAGTTGAATTGAAAGAAAATATGAGACAGCAAGGAAGCACAATTTTTGTTGACATTTTGAATGCATTAAGAATTGGTCAACTTCGAGCCGAACATTTCGCCGAACTCACGAAAAAAGTGAATATAGAAGCAACGGGTGAATTCTCTATCGATAAGGCTCTTCGTATTTATCCGACAAATCAGCAAGTACAAAACCACAACGAAGCGGTTGTTGAGCATTACAGAGACAAAGGAGTAACCATGTTCCAAATAAGAGCACAAGACCACGTAGTAGATGCAACAAGGCGAATGGATAATATCGACATGGACAAAATCATTCCATCTGATATCAACAAAACATCAGGTTTGCCTAAGACTTTAGAAATATTTGTAGGGGCAAAAATTATGCTACGATCCAACATCGATGTACCTAAAGGACTCGTGAATGGCGCAATTGGATTTATCACTGAAATCATATGGCCTCATTTCCGACGCGCACAAATGTATGAAACGGACATTCCATCTATTCGTGTAGACTTTGGCAATGATGGCAATCATGTAATTCAGCCAAAATCGGTACAGTTTCCAGCTAAGTTAAGTTATGGAACGATTGAACGAAGAATGCTACCAATGGTATTGTCTTGGGCGTCGACAGTACATAAGATGCAGGGCAGCACAGTTGATTATGCAGTCATATATTTAGGACCGAAACTCTTTGCAGCTGGGCAAGCCTACGTTGCTCTCAGCAGGGTGAGGTCACTAGATGGATTGTGCATTGAGACATTAGACTGCTCTAGGTTAAGCGGCAAAAAACCGTGCAATAACGACGCTATAGCAGAAATGGAAAGAATGCGAAACGTTGGACTAAATTACAACATCTAGTCATAAATTTAACAAATTTTACGAACATAATAAAATCAAAGTTTTCATTTCTCGAAGATTAAAAAAGATAAAATAGAATAAAATAAATTTTAAAAAATGTTTTGAAAACAAGCTTTTATTAAAATCTACTAGTTAGCTCACGGACCAAATTTAGCGACGAGCGTTATCATATTTTAGATCGCTCGCTTTAATTATATAGCTCGCAAAGCTACTATTATCAATAGAAAGATTACATGAAATACTAGATTCAGAAGCTGGCACAGCGAAAGTCAAAGCTACCATACTAGCTCACGAAGATCAATTTAGCGATCGACGATATCAAATTTTAGCTCCTAACATTTAATTATAGCTCGAAAAGCTACTGTCTTTGGGAGGGTTAAAGTTATAGCTACACAAACTATCCCGAAAAAATATATATTAATTAGGAAATTAAGAACATCTATTCTAAAGTAACAAAACTTTTACGAAGATAATAAATTAAAGGTTTTATTATCTCCAAGACTAAAAAAGATAAAATTAAATTAAATTAAAAAAAAAAAAAATTTTTTAAAAACAAGCTTTTATTTAATCGTACTAAAAAGGAAAAAATAATTGATTAATCAGTCTAAACGACAGCCTTTTAAGAATTCCCTCATATGACTAACGACAGCCTTTTAAGAATTCCCTCATATGACTAACGACAGCCTTTGAAGAATTCCCTCATATGATTAAATAAAAGCGTGGGGCGTCAATATTAAATGTCTATTAATTTGCTGAAGAATTGAATAATTGAAAATGCAGTGTGTATTTTGCTTGCAACTAGTCTAATTTCGCAAATTCCTCATCTGTACAATATTATAAGCACATTAAATGTGACAGCGAAATCGTGTTATAATTTTGGTAAAAATTTTAAAGCTACCATCAAATTATTGTCTGAAACACATTGATGAACCATCACTATTCGCGTAGTACTCAGTTTCAGGATGCTGCGCTCGTGACAAGTCAATCAGATCAGTCGGTCCTGTTTTCTTGCTTTCATCATTTTATTAAAAAAAAGACGACACATCTTTGCAAACGATGAAGAAAGATTGAACGAAAGTAATATTTGTAAAAAGTTAGTTACATAGGAGTAGGGATGGGATCAAGTTCAATATGTACTTGCAAAACCAAGTACGTTTCAATAACCAAGTTTCATTTTAGAGGTTTCGATTACTACTCAAAAACAAAAAAGTTTCAGTGAGTATACTTGGAATGTACTCATTTTATATACAAGTAGGTTTCGAACCGTAAAATGATTACCTGTAGGTTCGAAAAAGTACTTGTAAGTACTTCGATTGTCGTAAGATTCGAACCTTTTCCAAGTAGTACTCGAACCCTCAGTAGCTGTCGCGCTATAAACAAGCGAGCGTTGCGCATCGCTCGTTCGCTATTTTCCCTGTCACTCTCACATCGCGGCTACCGAAGTACTCATAAAAGGTTCGAATCTACTCGGTCAAGGTTCGAGTATTTTTGTAAGTACCGAGTACTTTACTTAAATACTCACAAAAGGTTCGAACTTTTCTTGTCCGGGTTCGAATATACTTGAAAGTACTGCTTTTGTTTTGAAGTACTCGTAAAATATTGGAAACTTTTCAGTAAGATTCGAACATACTTGCAAGATACTCGATCCCATCCCTACATAGGAGCGTTTATACGCTGCGGTTTGGTCGCAGCGTTTTGTACTGTTTTCTTCCTTTTATGTTGCTTCAGTAATGTACGATAGGAAATCATTATGTAGGAGATTAGACAAAAGTAAAAATGAACTTCAAGAATGTGTATGTTGTGTTTAGGTTTGCGAATCGTCTCATTAAGACGTTAATGGAAGTAACACGGAACCGTTTTCGTTCGAGAGGTGGTGTGGCAAGACGTGTTGAACCGAGCGTAGTTAGTACAATCTCATACTTAAATTATTACATGTTGACTTACAAGGGAACATTCCCAACCCGGAAATTCTGATTTTAATGAAACTTTGTGGGTAAGTAGAGTTCATCGAGTTGTTTAAGGAACAATTTTTTTTTTCGGCGGAAATTCACTTTGAGGGGGTGAAATCACCCCTCAAAGTTTTGCGAATTTTTGGTTTTTGTGATATAACTATGTAACTGTGAGAGATAGAACAAAATTGAACGTAAATTGCGAGTTAATTCCGATAAGAATTTATTTAGGCAACATATTACCTGGTATTATTGAACGAATTTGATGAACGTATCAAAGAGATACTGTATCTGCGTGTATAACACTATTTTTGAGTAGTTATGTTCACGGAACTCTCTAAATAATAATGATATTTTACAACAAAGTCTTTAAAACATAAAAACTGATTACTCTATGAACATCGAATTATATGCAACGGTATTATCTTTTGCGTTGTGCAATGAGGTATTGTGTTGTTGAAAGAGTTAATAACACAGGTTCATGGGTCATGAACCGTGAACATGTTTCGTGAACATAACTACTCAAAAATAGTGTTATACACGCAGATACAGTATCTCTTTGATACGTTCATCAAATTCGTTCAATAATACCAGGTAATATGTTGCCTAAATAAATTCTTATCGGAATTAACTCGCAATTTACGTGGAAATGTGTACGTATAAGCGAATACAATGATATGAAGAGGATACGCGAATGTGAAGGTCGTGCATTCGTATATGCTAATTCGAATTGTTGTATGTATTAGATATATTTCATAAAATATTGTAACGCCTGACAAACAAGTGTTTTTTAAATTATCGACGATTAACCCAATGTATCGAAAAGAAGCAAAAACATATACAGACGAATAGTACGCTGGTGGCGAATATTAAAAAAAAATAAGAATATTTGCACGATGTAAAAAAATTGCTTCATAAATTTGTAAAGTATATGCCGTAATAAGAGTTTATCTATACGCAAATACAAATTGTATATAAATAATCGCGTAAACACATATATGTATACACACGGGACATATAGCAATTCAATTTATTTTAAAAATTAAATTTTTTGTAAATGTTTTTTTAAGTGTTTCGTAAACTAGACGATTTAATAAGAGTATGCATCTAAATAAATCACATATACATATGTATTTTCATATATAATATATATATATTTTTTTAAATTGTAAACATTAAAATTTTTTTTTCCGCAATCTGATAGATCTTGAAATATCATGCAAGTTTTACATTTAAAATTTTGTTCTATCTTTCACAGTTACATAGTTATATCACAAAAACCAAAAATTCGCAAAACTTTGAGGGGTGATTTCACCCCCTCAAAGTGAATTTCCGCCGAAAAAAAAATTGTTCCTTAAACAACTCGATGAACTCTACTTACCCACAAAGTTTCATTAAAATCAGAATTTCCGGGTTGGGAATGTTCCCTTGTTAGTAAAATGAGAGGTAGGCATAATATTTTTTAATATTTACGCCCCACGCTTTTATTTAGTCATATGAGGGAATTCTTCAAAGGCTGTCGTTAATCATATGAGGGAATTCTTAAAAGGCTGTCGTTAGTCATATGAGGGAATTCTTAAAAGGCTGTCGTTTAGACTGATTAATCAATTATTTTTTCCTTTTTAGTACGATTAAATAAAAGCTTGTTTTTAAAAAATTTTTTTTTTTTTAATTTAATTTTTTTCCCATAAGAGACCGTGCTTTAGACCGTGCTTCGCCGACAGGTCGGCCGCAGAATCGGTTATTATAAGAGGGTACACGGTTCTGCGTGACCAGAGGACTTTTTTCTTTAACGTACATATCAACACATCAGTACCACGGGTCGGTGTCTCTGACCGAATGGCCCATATGTGGTGAGCGCTACGGCGTTGGTTGACCTCTCTGGTTTGCCTCTCCCGTACTGCGAGCGGAGACAGTACCCACGGTTGCTTACCGAGCATCAACTCTCTCGTTTCCGAGCGAGAATTCAGTTAAATGTGAACCTCTCACAGTGCATAGGCGGTCCCGAAACGGACTAAGCCACAGTGTCAGATCGACGAACGATCCACCCCACGATCTAATCGTGCACGGAGTGCGTCGCGGCGAAAGTTGGGGCCGCGGCCTCTCCCGTCTTCTCTTTGCGAAGGCAATAAGTATATGACGCTTGGTCGCATATTATAACAGTTTAAGCGTATACGTGGAGCATATACTATCCAGAACTAAACACAGGAGTATATTTTGGCAAAGATTGAGAAATACAGTTTGTCAAAACGAATCTGGAAACCCAACGAATAATATAAATTTATTCAAAAGCAAGTGTCGTCGTTCGGCTACGTGCCGGCGACACGAGGACACTCGTGAGAGAGTCGGCCAGAGGTCGTCTCTCTCGAGAGCTCTTTCTCTTAGAAAGACCCAAGCTCCCTGGTTGATCCTGCCAGTAGTCATATGCTTGTCTCAAAGATTAAGCCATGCATGTCTCAGTGCATGCCGAATTAAGGTGAAACCGCGAATGGCTCATTAAATCAGTTATGGTTCCTTAGATCGTACCCACATTTACTTGGATAACTGTGGTAATTCTAGAGCTAATACATGCAAACCAGAGTTCCGACCAGAGATGGGAGGAACGCTTTTATTAGATCAAAACCAATCGGTGGCGGATGGGTCACCATTCGTCCACCGTTTACTTTGGTGACTCTGAATAACTTTGTGCTGATCGCATGGTCCTTGCACCGGCGACGAATCTTTCAAATGTCTGCCTTATCAACTGTCGATGGTAGGTTCTGCGCCTACCATGGTTGTAACGGGTAACGGGGAATCAGGGTTCGATTCCGGAGAGGGAGCCTGAGAAACGGCTACCACATCCAAGGAAGGCAGCAGGCGCGCAAATTACCCACTCCCGGCACGGGGAGGTAGTGACGAAAAATAACGATACGGGACTCATCCGAGGCCCCGTAATCGGAATGAGTACACTTTAAATCCTTTAACGAGGATCCATTGGAGGGCAAGTCTGGTGCCAGCAGCCGCGGTAATTCCAGCTTCAATAGCGTTGTTACATCCGAATTTCATCCGAATGATATTTTTCCTTGGTTAGCTCCCGTTGAAACTAGGAACGTTCCCTCGTGCGCCTACGCGACGCCGCCCGCCTGCTTATCTTAGAAAAGGGGACCTTAATCCTCCGCTAGATGGATACTATTTCTCCGCTAGTGTTTTAAGACTTTTTAGAACTTATAAGGGCGCGAGGAGCGAGCATAGTCAGAGTTCAGTCCGGAAGGGTCCGAGACTTCATCGAGAGATCGCTCCAGATCTCTCTCACCATACAACTCACGGTAGTTGTTAGGCATTACTCAGCGAGGTACTCTCCCTGAACGTCTCCGCGCTCACTCCCGCGTAAAACTAGAGATATAACGTAGATCGGGTAAAAACCTATTGGTTATAACCGCGATTAGATTTATTCAGGTAAAAGCCGATTGGCTATAACCTCGAGAAAGAATAGAAACCGGTTGGTTATAATTCTTTCATATACCAAAGAACTTTCTCTTTTTATTGTAATAATCTTTGTAATCATATATCTTAATATTCAGAATATATATTAACTTTTGTTACTCTTTTAAAAGGTAATATTCATTTTCGGAATTCCTTCTTCCTGACATTATCGAAACGGAATCTAACCCACCATCGACGAATCTTTGCCGCTCGAGATCCGTCGATCAATGGACACGTCTACACCAACTTAATAACCTGTAGGCCTAATCATCCTAAGGTAGCAACTCTAGAGCATTGAGTCTCTGGACGCGTCTACTCCTTTCCTACCTTCTACCGAAGTGGCAACCCTTGAGCATTGAGTCTCTCGGCGCGTCCACGTACCTATCCTCAAAAGGTGGCAACCTCAAAGCATTGAGTCTTTGGGCGCGTCCACATCCTTTCCAACTACCTAAGGGCTACCTGTGATTATTCCTACGGCCCTGCTACGCTACTAGGCGTAGACGTGACAAAACTGGTGACAGCGGTGGGATAGATATAACAATCCGTATTATAAAGATAGAAATTTAACCATCCATACCGAAGGGATATAACCTTTCGAACTGGTGGATTTTAATTTAATTTAATATATTATCGAAGTAGAAATTCCGAATTAAAAATGACGCAACAGCCTAATAATACTAGCGACTTGTCGACTCTCGACCTTGCTAATTTAACACTCTCTATGGCAACGTCAATGAACGATATTTCTCGTCAAAATCGTATAGAAAGAGCTGCAGCCGCAGTACCGCGATACGATGGAGATAGTTCTTTGATTTATTTTGCTCAAAGTGTAGAAAACGGTTTAACGATAATACCGGCCAATTCAGAAACCGAGTATTTAAGTATTGTTTTAACTAAACTCGGAGGCGCCGCTCGCAGAAGCGTTCAAGGAAAGAAATTCGCGAGTGCCACAGAATTTATTCACCATTTGAAAAAGCGTTTCGCTCCCGGAAAAAATGTAGATTATTTTCGGAACGAATTAGCCTCGCTAACGATTGAAGACGGTGAAAGTCTTAGTAAATACATTGATAGGACGTGCAAACTTGTAAACGATACACGTGCCGCGTTAACGGAAAGATACGGACCAAATGCAAAACTTGAAATCCAAAATATGGAAACCGAAGCTCGCGATAACTTTCTGGAAGGATTACCAGATCGCATCCAAATGCGATTATTTAACAAAGAATTCAAGACGATCGAGGACGCTTTCGACGCAGCTATTGAAATAGGAAGGGCGTTAAGAAATCGTCAATTACTAAAAGAACGAAGACATTCATCCGAACGAAGATACGGAAGCAGTTATGAAGAAAGACAGAAATCGCCTGAATATAGAAGATCATATGTGGACTACCCACAATCACCGACTCGTTATCACCGATATAAGAACCGAAGCAGAGATAGAAACGGATCGGACTCAGAACCAGAATGGGAACGAAAGAAATTTACAACAGCTTTTCCTGTAGAACATAACTCACGCACACGTACTTCAGCTTACCAGACGAATTCCTCAGGTATGGAAGACCAAAATAATCGCTCTAGAAGCAAAACTCCTCCGAAATATAGACAGGAACATCGGTATTGCTGGAATTGCGGAATGAAGGGACACAATGGAGATTATTGCAGACGTAGTTCATCTACGGAGTCTTTAAACTCCAAAACCGCTCATCGTGCCGGCGAGACGATGCGCGACTCAAGGGGAAATCGCCAGAAAACTGTTCAATTCAAGAACCAAACAGAAGACTCCACATTAAAGAAGCTCCTTCCCCACGAATCAACCTCGAAGTACCAGAACTGGAATCTGAAAAAGGAACATTCTTAATCGATTGTGGATCATCCTTAAATCTCATCGTCCTTGATAAATTGGGAACAGAAGCATTAGTAACATCAAGAGAAGAAACCGAAATCATAGGACTCTCCGATGTTTCTGTTTGGACAAAAGGTACCACAATATTACACCTGCATGGAACACCTGCAACCTTCTATGTCGTGGATAGACTACCACTCGACGTAGATGGCTTACTAGGAACTCCGTACCTGCTACAAGAACGAGCAGAGATATCATTTCATTACGGCACAATTGTCACATACGACCGACCCACCATACCAATTAAATTTTATAACCACCAAGATTATAAAACATTCGCAACGCCTCGGAAGAACGGAAACGTTAGCGGAACAAAAATTTGTTTAGCCGGACGTACAACCCAACAAATACCAATAAAAATAGTTAATACAACAGAAAAAGAAGGTTACTTACCTAGGATTGAAACACCTAAAGGAATCTACATAGGAGAAGCCGCCGTGTACAATCACGATGGAAACTGCTATGTTTTAGCTACCAACACTAGAGAGGAAGATACAGAAATTGAAATTCCACCTCAACATATCGAACCTTACAATATTTTCAGCAGTTCCGAAGACGAACTTGTATATCCACAACGAACAACACCCATCAACACAGAAGACAGGATACAAAAGATAAAAGAAACCTTAAAATTGGATCACCTTAATTCAGAAGAACGAGACCACGTAATGAAGATCGTCAACGAATTTCCTGACCGATTTTACTTACCTGGAGATAGTATTGGAAAAGTACCGAATTTTAAACACTCCATACATACTACCAACGATATACCTATCAATACACGGCAGTACAGGTACCCACCAATACACCGGAACGAAATAGAACAGCAGGTAAATCTATTACTTTCCGAAGGTATCGTAAAACCCTCAGCTTCGCCATATAACTCTCCATTGTGGATCGTGCCTAAGAAAGCCGATGCGCAAGGCAAGACGAGATGGCGCATGGTAATTGACTACCGAGCACTAAACAATAAAACAATAGCGGATAAATATCCACTTCCACAAATCACCGAAATCTTAGATAGATTAGGTGGAGCTAAATACTTCTCCATCTTTGATTTATCTAGCGGATTTCATCAAATAGAAATGAATCCAGAAGATGCACCTAAGACAGCATTCACAACTCCGCACGGTCATTACGAATTCACTCGAATGCCGTTTGGATTGAAAAATGCTCCAGCTACATTTCAAAGACTCATGGATCAAATTCTAACAGGACTACAAGGAACAGAATTATTCGTATACTTGGATGACATCGTAGTTTACTCTTCATCATTACGCGAACACGAAATTAAAATCAAGAAACTATTCAATCGCTTACGCGAACACGGACTCACCTTACAGACAACGAAATGCGAATTTCTTCGCAAGGAAGTAGGTTATCTCGGACACATCATTTCTGCAGAAGGAGTGAAACCTGATCCGAAGAAACTCAAAGCAGTTAAAAATTTTCCAGTACCCAAAAACCAAAAGAACATTAAACAATTCTTGGGACTCACAGGCTATTACAGACGCTTTATCGAAAATTTTTCAGTCAAAGCTAAACCCTTGATACAACTACTAAGCAAAGGCATCAAATTTGAATGGAACGAAGAACAACAAATAAGTTTTGAACAATTACGCGACGAATTATGCACGCAACCAATATTACAATATCCAGATTTTAATAAACCATTTGTGGTAACCACAGACGCATCTGAATACGCCATAGGAGCCGTACTGAGTCAAGGAGAAATTGGCAAAGACCTACCTATCGCTTACGCATCAAGAAGTTTAAACCAAGCCGAAAGAAATTATTCAGCGACAGAAAAAGAATGCTTAGCAATGGTTTACGCGGTCAAATATTTCAGACCATACTTATACGGACAGACCTTCACACTTGTAACGGATCACCGACCCTTACAATGGTTACACTCAGTCAAGGACCCAACATCCCGGCTAGTAAAATGGAAACTGCAGCTGTTAGACTACGACTACAGCGTGATTCACAAAGACGGAAAATCTAACAAAAACGCCGATGCTTTATCTCGAAATCCAGTATGCTTACCACTCGAAGGAAAGAGACCCATAAGAAAATGTAGAAAGGATGCAATAAACTATAAAGAAATAAATACAAGTGATAGCGAACTATCAGAATTAGAAATAAACCGAATGTTTAAACAAACGGAAAATTCCGAACCAACAAGATCAACCAAACCACCGGTCGTACACTCACCTCCGGCCAATGCATTTCGATTTCGCGAACTACAAAGAGATCGAGAAGGCAGACCGAATAAAACAAAAGACAACAATAGTAGCTCCGAAGACGAATTGGAAACCACAGTAATAAAAAGAAGTTCACTACCTAGCCTAATTAGCGAAAGGTCATTACCTGACGAAACATTCCAACCAATAGCTACATCCACGCAAATGGAATTTCCAACTTTATCATCCAAAACCGACCACGGAAATATTCCACAAGCAGATTTAATTTCCTTACAAGAAAACGCACCGACCACGTGCACTGACAACATCATCACCGTACAACCACCGCTATTCAAAGAAATAGAAGAAGAGATTGACGCCACACCACCACTTGTGCCGACGTTTATACAAACAGGACCCGTTTTCGAACCACACGTTACTGGGTCAGGAGACCGAAGAGAAGTCGAAATACCACGATCATCCCTTCTCGATAACCTTATACCTGACCTAGACCGAAGCACTTCAAAAACCCAAACATCTGAGGAAGATTATTACGGAGACACGGACAGCGAGACGGTCATAAAAGAGCCAGCTTGTAAAGTTTACTCGACACCTACCACGCTTTCCTCCGAAAAGGGAAACTACGTTCACTCCATCTCAGCTGATTGTAATATAATCCAAGAAACCGGAAAAACTTTATTAGACACCGGACTCATTGACAGAGAAACACTTCAACGACATAAACCAAAAGTCGGACAAATTCTGATAACACCAACTGAAGATTTAAAAATTTTCAGCGTTGTAACAAGAAACCGTTTTTACGAAAAACCTACCAAACAACGATTCACAGACGCAATGATAAATCTGAGAACGGCAATCCATCAACATGGTATTAAAAATATCAGAATGTCAATAAAAGAGGACGTACACGATAATCTAACTATTCAAGAAATTCAACAAATAGTTAAAGAAATCTTCAAAAATACCAAGATCACAATCACCCTTTGCGAAGGAATCATCACGACACCATCAAACGAAAATAGATTAACCATCATTGAAGAAGCACACGACAGTTTAATAGGAGGACACAAAGGAGTCACTAAAACTTTCAATAGGATACGATCTCAATATCACTGGCCGAACATGAAAAATGAAATCCAAAATTACATTCGAAAATGTCGCAGTTGCCAAGAACAAAAATTAGTACGAGCAAAAACACGTCAATCGATGCTCATAACCGATACACCTATCGACCCCTTCGACAAGATAGCACTGGACACCGTTGGACCTTTACCAGAAACACCTAGTGGAAACAGATACATATTAACGATGCAGGATAATTTAACAAAATACTGCCTCGCCGTAGCAATACCAAATATCCGAGCAACTACGATTGCCGATGCATTTGCCCGACACTTTATTTCAGTATTCGGAACTCCTAAAGCCATACTTACCGATAAAGGTACAAGCTTCATCGGAAAGTTAATGACAGAAATGGCTGAACTATTTAAAATTAAACAAGTAACAACTTCTGGCTATAGACCACAAACAAATGGTTCACTGGAAAGAAGCCATATTGTTTTAATAGAATACTTGAAACATTATTTGGAGAAATATGAAGATTGGGACTTACTTATACCATTCGCCATGTTCTCATATAACACATCTGTTCACGAATCAACAAATTTCACACCACATGAATTGGTATTCGGCAAATTAGCACGGACTCCATCCGCCATCGAATCTGGAACACCTTTACCTACATACAACAAATACCTCACAGAATTAATAACTAGAATGAACGAAATACGAAACCTAGCCGCAACTCAATTGGATAAATCCAAAATAAGATCAAAATCGTACTACGACAGACATGCCAAACCTATTAATTTCTCAGTAGGAGACTTCGTCTATGTTTTAAAAGAACCACGCACAAGTAAACTCGACCCGCATTACGTTGGACCATACAGAATAGTAGATATATCAGACAGGAAAAATGTCGTTTTGGAAATAGGAAATGGGAAAACCATCATCAAGCACCAAGACAAGCTAAAACTTGCGCACTAAAAAGACTAGGCCGTCTCTTCGGGAAACAAAACACACCAAAGATCGAAGCCACCCAGGAACCACTTGAACTGGAATCCCTGCAACCCGAACCTTACACACCACGGAGAGAAATAGAAGATAACAAACAAACGCTTTTAGGACATACAGAACAGAAAGTCGTAACTTTGAGTCCCAGACTCGCAATAATATAATAAGACAAATTTCAAGATCAACGGAAAATGCACCACAGTCATCGACCAAACCTCGCAGAGAGAACATCGCTGCTCACGTTGACAAAACAACATGGAAAAAATTCCAACAAAATCAGTGTCTACCCAGACTCACAAAACAGCATTTGCAAGAACCACCTCAATTTCGTCCGCAGAATCAGACGAACGGATAAAGGTGATAATCCCGAATCTATCATTCCAGTCATCGAGGAAATCGAAACCTAAACCAGGAAGAGCCAATCAAACACCAATCTTCCGAATCCAAAATCACCGTCTAAGAAATGACCTCAAAACAAGACGTTTAATAGAACTATTCGGCGATGCCGACGTCATTGAAGAAACACCTGGTGTAAAGAAAGCTCGAGAATGGCTGGAACGGAGAAAGAAGGAAGACGAACTGGTACTAGAACTAATCGGCGAGATCAGTTCCAGCGACGAAGAAGAAGACGAAGGCTTCTATTCGATGAACATCGACCGTTATCACCAACAACTGCAAGTAGAATTTCAAGAAATGTGGCACCAAAGTTTAAACAAAGTGAAACGTGTGAAACCAAAAAGACTAACTAGACGTAAGGTTACTTTTAATTAGAAATAAGTTAGTTTTAAGCTGAACGTACCTATTTTCAACAGGTGAAAGCATCATAATGAATGATGTTTCATCTAAGGGGGGAGATGTTACATCCGAATTTCATCCGAATGATATTTTTCCTTGGTTAGCTCCCGTTGAAACTAGGAACGTTCCCTCGTGCGCCTACGCGACGCCGCCCGCCTGCTTATCTTAGAAAAGGGGACCTTAATCCTCCGCTAGATGGATACTATTTCTCCGCTAGTGTTTTAAGACTTTTTAGAACTTATAAGGGCGCGAGGAGCGAGCATAGTCAGAGTTCAGTCCGGAAGGGTCCGAGACTTCATCGAGAGATCGCTCCAGATCTCTCTCACCATACAACTCACGGTAGTTGTTAGGCATTACTCAGCGAGGTACTCTCCCTGAACGTCTCCGCGCTCACTCCCGCGTAAAACTAGAGATATAACGTAGATCGGGTAAAAACCTATTGGTTATAACCGCGATTAGATTTATTCAGGTAAAAGCCGATTGGCTATAACCTCGAGAAAGAATAGAAACCGGTTGGTTATAATTCTTTCATATACCAAAGAACTTTCTCTTTTTATTGTAATAATCTTTGTAATCATATATCTTAATATTCAGAATATATATTAACTTTTGTTACTCTTTTAAAAGGTAATATTCATTTTCGGAATTCCTTCTTCCTGACATTATCGAAACGGAATCTAACCCACCATCGACGAATCTTTGCCGCTCGAGATCCGTCGATCAATGGACACGTCTACACCAACTTAATAACCTGTAGGCCTAATCATCCTAAGGTAGCAACTCTAGAGCATTGAGTCTCTGGACGCGTCTACTCCTTTCCTACCTTCTACCGAAGTGGCAACCCTTGAGCATTGAGTCTCTCGGCGCGTCCACGTACCTATCCTCAAAAGGTGGCAACCTCAAAGCATTGAGTCTTTGGGCGCGTCCACATCCTTTCCAACTACCTAAGGGCTACCTGTGATTATTCCTACGGCCCTGCTACGCTACTAGGCGTAGACGTGACAGCGTATATTAAAATTGTTGCGGTAAAAAAGCTCGTAGTTGAATCTGTGTTTCACACTGTCGGTTCACCGCTCGCGGTGTTTACTGGCATGATGTGGGACGTCCTACCGGTGGGCTTAGCTCTTTACGGGGCGGTCCAACTAATATCCCATCGCGGTGCTCTTCACTGAGTGTCGAGATGGGCCGGTACGTTTACTTTGAACAAATTAGAGTGCTTAAAGCAGGCTAGCTTCGCCTGAATACTGTGTGCATGGAATAATGGAATAAGACCTCGGTTCTATTTTGTTGGTTTTCGGAACCCCGAGGTAATGATTAATAGGGACAGATGGGGGCATTCGTATTGCGACGTTAGAGGTGAAATTCTTGGATCGTCGCAAGACGGACAGAAGCGAAAGCATTTGCCAAAAATGTTTTCATTAATCAAGAACGAAAGTTAGAGGTTCGAAGGCGATCAGATACCGCCCTAGTTCTAACCATAAACGATGCCAGCTAGCGATCCGCCGAAGTTCCTCCGATGACTCGGCGGGCAGCTTCCGGGAAACCAAAGCTTTTGGGTTCCGGGGGAAGTATGGTTGCAAAGCTGAAACTTAAAGGAATTGACGGAAGGGCACCACCCGGAGTGGAGCCTGCGGCTTAATTTGACTCAACACGGGAAACCTCACCAGGCCCGGACACCGGAAGGATTGACAGATTGATAGCTCTTTCTTGATTCGGTGGGTGGTGGTGCATGGCCGTTCTTAGTTGGTGGAGCGATTTGTCTGGTTAATTCCGATAACGAACGAGACTCTAGCCTGCTAAATAGGCGTAAATTCTGGTATCTCGAAGGTCCCCGTCTTTCGGTCGGGCGGTTTTTACTACCAACGTACCAACAAATCTTCTTAGAGGGACAGGCGGCTTTTAGCCGCACGAGATTGAGCAATAACAGGTCTGTGATTCCCTTAGATGTTCTGGGCCGCACGCGCGCTACACTGAAGGAATCAGCGTGTTTTCCCTGGCCGAAAGGCCCGGGTAACCCGCTGAACCTCCTTCGTGCTAGGGATTGGGGCTTGCAATTATTCCCCATGAACGAGGAATTCCCAGTAAGCGCGAGTCATAAGCTCGCGTTGATTAAGTCCCTGCCCTTTGTACACACCGCCCGTCGCTACTACCGATTGAATGATTTAGTGAGGTCTTCGGACTGGTGCGCGGCAGTGTCTCGCACTGCCGATGTTGCCGGGAAGATGACCAAACTTGATCATTTAGAGGAAGTAAAAGTCGTAACAAGGTTTCCGTAGGTGAACCTGCGGAAGGATCATTAACGTAGAAAACGTTGCTCACGCAGCAGCGAGAATGTATATGAAATACAAATGAAACCTTTAAGACCGTAAAGGGAGACGGTACCACCGAGCCAGTGCGTACCGTCGCGATGTACGATAACATGGGTCGAGGCGTTCGCTAAACCGACTTTGTCGCGGATACATGGCATGGAACTTCGCTCCGAACCATCGTTTCAACAGCGTCGCGCGACGTCGTTGTCGTTGTGCCCGTTTGGTGCAGCGACGCGATTCCGCGCATTGAGACGTTCGCGGGGCGATGAGTTCGTAATGGAGCGAGGACCGTGCCAGCTTTCCGGTGAGTCGGCGAAGAACGTCGGGTTAGTCCCTGGTCATCGCTGCGCGAGTTCGCGCAACCCTGAATGGCTCTTCGAACGTAAGCGAGGACCGAGTGACCGATATATACGACGTATACGTTTGAGATGACGATACGTCTACGGGTCAGCGGGGAGCGTTCTCCGCGACCGTGGGCTCGGACTCTACTCGCTCGGAGTCGTCGCAAAATACCCGGGTCGACCTATGTCAGGGACCGATCGCGTGCCGCGGTCAACGTTTGGTTATCCTCCGAGATAACGCAGTTGCCGCGGCGCTTGAACCTGACGCGAGGGCGTGGTTTTGTTTTCGTGCAGCGGGTCCCGTGCCGCCGACACGCCCGAGGTTGCGTTAAGGATACTTACGCCCGGATCGAATTATAGACATCTCTCGAAGTCGACGACTTTTCTTGCCGTAACTCGACGAGACGGACTCGACGAGTTCGTCTGCGTTGATGCGGTCCGCGTCGGTGCTTCGGCACCGCGCGACACAGCTTGGCAATCGCCTTGCTAATTATGACCGAACAAACGTGCGTGTCAAAACGTACAGATATATACGATTACCCTGAACGGTGGATCACTTGGCTCGTGGGTCGATGAAGAACGCAGCTAATTGCGCGTCAACTTGTGAACTGCAGGACACATGAACATCGACATTTCGAACGCACATTGCGGTCCACGGATACAATTCCCGGACCACGCCTGGCTGAGGGTCGTTATTATAAATAATACTGCTCTCGCTGCAACTTGGATTGCGGCGTAGAGCGAATAATGGGTACTCGTTGACGAGAGAACTTCGGTTTATCTCGTCGACGTTGCCTGAAATGAATGGTAGATAAGTGTAGCAAATAGCGGATATAAGAGAGAAAGGAGTAAGACGCAACTGCCGTTTGGTTTTCGAACGCAAAAGGGAGAGAGGAATCTGGCGAGGAGAAGGCGTCACGCTCGGACTTTTGTTCGCTTTTATTATCGAACGCATCGACGTCGATTCGAATTAGTTTGACGTCGACTTTGAAAAACATTAAAAGCGATCGAGTCCGGGTACGGTTCGGGGTCGAGATTGGAATATTCGTTTTTCCTTCCGATGCCCGAGCGTGCCTTCGTCGAACGTATTCCAGCCACGATTTCATCCCATCGTCGTCGACGACGCCCACATTGAGGAGTCGTTCACCCGGTGGTTCGTTTTGTCCACGAATTGCCTCCTTTCCCCTGGATTGCCTAGAAAAACGGTGTAGCCGGGAGGATAGCGAGTTTCGGACGAGCGACCACCGTTGCGTGACTCGATTCGGGCATTAGCCGATCGACGAGAGGCGCTCGCAGATCTTCGAAGACGCTCGATCTGCGCGCCATGACCACGGTTTCGAAATTCTTGTTGCTCTTCGAATCATTAGCCTCCACTCTCTATATCTTTACCGCGCTCGAACGCGCTCTCTTTCTACGATCGAAACATCTAAGACGACCTCAGAGTAGGCGAGATTACCCGCTGAATTTAAGCATATTATTAAGCGGAGGAAAAGAAACGAACTAGGATTTCCTTAGTAGCGGCGAGCGAACAGGAAATAGCCCAGCACTGAATCCCCCGGTACAGCCGTAGGGAAATGTAGTGTTTGGGAGGATCCGCCTTATATCCCGAGGCGCATGATCGCGTCCAAGTCCATCTTGAATGGGGCCACTTACCCGTAGAGGGTGCCAGGCCCGTAGTGACCGGTGCAGCGTCTTGGGAGGATCTCTCCGTAGAGTCGGGTTGCTTGAGAGTGCAGCTCTAAGTGGGTGGTAAACTCCATCTAAGGCTAAATATGACCACGAGACCGATAGCGAACAAGTACCGTGAGGGAAAGTTGAAAAGAACTTTGAAGAGAGAGTTCAAGAGTACGTGAAACCGTTCAGGGGTAAACCTGAGAAACCCGAAAGATCGAATGGGGAGATTCAGCGTCAGCGGCGTTGGCTCGGCGAAGTGGACGATGTCGCGGACTACGGTATCGCGACACGTTATCACTATGCCGCGTCCGGCGTCGTCGTCGTGCACTTCTCCCCTAGTAGAACGTCGCGACCCGTTGGGTGCCGGTCTACGGCCCGAGGTGTAAGACTGTCGCGTCGCTTCGGCGCACGCGGCAGACCCTCGGTTTCCCGGCCGGCTGCCCGGCGGTATAACGCACGGTATCTGGCCGCAATTTTTGAACTGCGTCGGGCCCGCCGCAAGCGAGGCCAGTGTCCCGGAGGTACGGACCCGGTGCCGTCCCCGAGCCTGGCCAGCTGTTGGCAGGCGGAGTCCTCAGACGGGCAGAAATAATGGTTCCGGTCGGCGACGCTACTGCTTTGGGTACTCTCAGGACCCGTCTTGAAACACGGACCAAGGAGTCTAACATGTGCGCGAGTCATTGGGATCTAAAAGCCTAAAGGCGCAATGAAAGTGAAGGTCGGCTTCGCGTCGACCGAGGGAGGATGGGCCGCGCTACGACGCGGCTCCGCACTCCCGGGGCGTCTCGTTCTCATTGCGAGAAGAGGCGCACCCAGAGCGTACACGTTGGGACCCGAAAGATGGTGAACTATGCCTGGTCAGGACGAAGTCAGGGGAAACCCTGATGGAGGTCCGTAGCGATTCTGACGTGCAAATCGATCGTCGGAACTGGGTATAGGGGCGAAAGACTAATCGAACCATCTAGTAGCTGGTTCCCTCCGAAGTTTCCCTCAGGATAGCTGGCACTCGCCCGTTCTCACGAACGTATGAGAGTCTCATCTGGTAAAGCGAATGATTAGAGGCCTTGGGGCCGAAACGACCTCAACCTATTCTCAAACTTTAAATGGGTGAGATCTCTGGCTTGCTTGAATATTGAAGCCACGAGATTTCGGATCAGAGTGCCAAGTGGGCCAATTTTGGTAAGCAGAACTGGCGCTGTGGGATGAACCAAACGCAGAGTTAAGGCGCCTAAGTCGACGCTTATGGGATACCATGAAAGGCGTTGGTTGCTTAAGACAGCAGGACGGTGGCCATGGAAGTTGGAATCCGCTAAGGAGTGTGTAACAACTCACCTGCCGAAGCAACTAGCCCTGAAAATGGATGGCGCTGAAGCGTCGCGCCTATACTCTGCCGTCAGTGGCAAGTGGGGCGGGCCACCCCTCGAGGGTGCCGCCATGAAGCCCTGACGAGTAGGAGGGTCGCGGCGGTGTGCGCAGAAGGGTCTGGGCGTGAGCCTGCCTGGAGCCGCCGTCGGTGCAGATCTTGGTGGTAGTAGCAAATACTCCAGCGAGGCCCTGGAGGACTGACGTGGAGAAGGGTTTCGTGTGAACAGCCGTTGCACACGAGTCAGTCGATCCTAAGCCCTAGGAGAAATCCTATGTCGATGACGGTGTGCAGACACAATGTTGTTCGTAAGAAATGACACACACCCGTCGGGCGAAGGGGAATCCGGTTCCTATTCCGGAACCCGGCAGCGGAACCGCATGCAATTCGGGCCCTCGTAAGAGTGTTCGTCGGGGTAACCCAAAATGACCTGGAGACGCCGTCGGGAGATCCGGGAAGAGTTTTCTTTTCTGTATAAGCGTTCGAGTTCCCTGGAAACCTCTAGCAGGGAGATAGGGTTTGGAACGCGAAGAGCACCGCAGTTGCGGCGGTGTCCGGATCTTCCCCTCGGACCTTGAAAATCCAGGAGAGGGCCACGTGGAGGTGTCGCGCCGGTTCGTACCCATATCCGCAGCAGGTCTCCAAGGTAAAGAGCCTCTAGTCGATAGACTAATGTAGGTAAGGGAAGTCGGCAAATTGGATCCGTAACTTCGGAATAAGGATTGGCTCTGAGGAGTGGGGCGCGTCGGGCTTAGTAGGGAAGCGGGTCTGGCTGACGTGCCGGGCCTGGGCGAGGTGAACGGCCTGCTCTGCGGGTCTGGGATCCGAGCTCGGTCCCGTGCCTTGGCCTCCCGCGGATCTTCCTTGCTGCGAGGCTTCCGTGACGGTTAAACCCGTCGTGGTCGTCCTCTTCGGCCGCCATTCAACGCTCAGCTCAGAACTGGCACGGACTAGGGGAATCCGACTGTCTAATTAAAACAAAGCATTGCGATGGCCCTCACGGGTGTTGACGCAATGTGATTTCTGCCCAGTGCTCTGAATGTCAACGTGAAGAAATTCAAGCAAGCGCGGGTAAACGGCGGGAGTAACTATGACTCTCTCTCACGCCAGAAGGACGAACTACTGTTCATCCTGAGAGACAATTGAAAGAGATGCTCGACAAACTTAGCTGTGCGCCATTGAAGCCACAGCAACGTCTATTCGCTCTACGAATAATGGTCCTGCCAGGGCTATACCATCTACTGACCCTAGGCAGTACTACTCTAAGCCGACTAAAGAAGATAGACGTTATGGTCAGAACTGCGGTGAGGAAGTGGCTTAACCTCCCGCACGATACGACGAATGCATACTTTCACGCTAATGTCAAGGACGGAGGGCTATCCATCCCATCAATGAGATGGCTTATGCCGCTCCACAGAAGAGCAAGGCTCCAGAGGCTCGTACGAGTCGGCCAACCAGCCGACCCATACCTTGCTCTCGAAATACAGCGAGCAACAAGACGCCTGACAGAAGGCAGGCATGACATCAGCTCTCAGGATCTACTCGAAAAGAGATGGGCCCAGATGCTTCACTCGTCTATAGACGGGAAGGGACTAAAAGAGTCCAGACAAGTGCCACAGCAACACCTGTGGATAACTGACGGCAACCGTCTCCTGAGTGGCAGAGACTTTGTCAACGCCGCGAAACTCAGGATCAACGCGCTGCCAACGAAGTCGCGCACAGCGCGTGGTCGCAGAAAGGACCGACTCTGTAGAGCCGGTTGTAACGCCGTGGAGACGCTGAACCACGTACTCCAGCAGTGTCACAGGACACACAGGGCGAGAATTGAAAGACATAGTGCCGTAATGGCATATGTGAAGAGAGCCCTCAAGAAAGTGTCCGATGAGGTCATGGAAGAACCTTTCTTCCAAACACAAGACGGTCTGAGGAAGCCAGACCTCATCGCAAAAACCGGGGACACGGCCCTGTTGCTTGATGCGCAAGTCGTAAGCGAACATCTTGACTTAGCGACGGCGCACAGGACGAAGACAGACAAATACCGGACGCTCGAGGATGCGATAAAAGTAAGATACAACGTCCAACGTGTATCATTCTTGTCTGCGACGCTCTCATACCGTGGGGTATGGAGCGCGGCATCGGCCAAGGAACTGACCGACAGGAGCATACTGAAGAAGAAGGAGTTGAAGATCATCTCAACCCGAGTGCTTATAGGCGGACTAAGTAGCTTCTGGAGGTTCAACCGCACCACGAGTATGGCCAGAGGAAACGCGATGCTAAAAAGAGGAGTAGGCTAGAGGAGGAAATGCCTAGCTGACAAGCACACCGGTGCTGCCTGCCACAACAGGCATAATGACGAGGTGGGGTTTTAGTGGGTATGCGCGGAAAGCGAGAGTCCCACACTACCGGCCAAGCGCAAACTTGGTCGGTGTGCGTAATGCATTTCCCCACCTTCGGAAAAAAAAAAAAAAAAAAAAGAAAAAATAGCCAAATGCCTCGTCATCTAATTAGTGACGCGCATGAATGGATTAACGAGATTCCCTCTGTCCCTATCTACTCCCCCTCACGGTCTGCTGCCTTGTCGTGGCGAGGGGGCTTGCGTGACCCAATGATCCCTGAGGCTATGCCGGCGGGGGCTTGTCCCCTGGCAGGTTCTACCATGCCGGATTGGCTCAGGGGGAGGGTCCAGACTAAATCGCAGACCATACCCCAGGGACTTGGTTGGCCCGGTCAACCAAGTACGGGTTTGGCAAACCCGGGGTGCCTGAGCTGGGGGCAGGTGAGCGCCACCTGTCTCCTAATACCGTTAGGCTCCATACCCGCTTCAACAACCATCGCAGGTCGTGGCGATGGTACGTTGCGGGTGTTGGAGAGCGGGGGCCTCGGCTTAATCGCCTGGGCCGCGAGGAAGATAACCTCTGTAAAAAATCCTCAATCTTAAGCTATGGTGCGCGGCGATGGGATGCATGGCTGGTGAGTAGGACCAGTCCCTAGCGACCAACCTCCGGGGAACCTGCCGAACCCCGGTTGTATTAGGCTTACCCGGGTATGGGGTGGCTCTACCTGGGCGGACATCGATTCCACCCTACTCGTGAGACCAAAAATGGAATCATCTAAAACAAATAAACAAAAAAAACAAAATCTACAAAAAAATATAGAAGGTGTTGAGGAGGAGTTGATGGATTTAGGTGAAATCGGCAGCGTCGGAGAGAGGAGCCGTGCTGGTTCATGTTCATCTATTGCCGGGGGCTCGAGATCCGGCCAGAGTTACAAAAGAAAAAGGAAAAGTACACCTGACAGGCAAGAAATACCTTGTGCTCAGGACGAATCTCGCAATAAGATAATGGATGAGATAAAAGAACAACGGGCCGAATTGGAGTCTTTCCTGTTTAATGAGATGAATAAGATTAACAAGTCCGCAATAAAATTCATTTTAGCTAAGTGGATGCTATTAGAAGGAAAGCTATATGACCAAATAATAGAAAAAGAAAAAGTGCATACTTACCAAAGTGAATCTTTTAACAGATTATGTGTCCCGGGTCGGTCATTTGCTGAAGTAGCGGCTTCCGGCCCCTCTGGATCTGGTATACCTGGAAAAGGGAAAAAATTAGTTAAAAAGACAGAAGTGTTGTTAATTAAACCTATTAATGAAAGTGATACCCGAACAAACGATGAAATTAAACACAGTGTGACGGAATCATTAAACAAAGTAAGAAATAAGTTGAAAGTGAATGGACTACGACAAATGAGGAGGAAAGGTTTAGTTATTGAGGTGAACGGTAAGGAGGATGTCAATATGATCAAGAATTCGGCACTTGAAAATTATGGGCTTAAAGTAGAAGAACCCAAGAAGCTGATGCCTTCTCTAATCATATATGATGTAGAAAAGGACTACAAGGTCGAAGAACTCAAAGATGACTTAATATCCAAGAATATGGACAATATTGACGAAGCGAATAGAGAAAAGCTTAGAGGAGACATCATCTTTCGACATGCATTCAAGGCCAAGGAGAATAGAGTGAATTGGATCGTCCAGATGCCCGGTAGAGTTTGCAGGCAACTAATCGATAATGGTCGTGTTTTTATGCTATGGCGAACTTATAGGGTACGGGAATTCATCAATGTAATGCGATGTTTCAAGTGTCAGGGTTATGGTCATATTGCAAAGTATTGTAATGTAGAAAAACAACTATGTGAGTCTTGTGGAGGAGACGACCACATCAAAGAGAATTGTCCTACTAAAAATAATCCTAAATGTATTAATTGTATACGATCTAAAAGAAAAGATATAAACCACGCAGTTAGGAGTACAGTGTGCCCGGAATACGAGAGAAACTTAGAAATTTATAAAAGAAAACTAGAATGGGGCTAAAAATAGGCCAAATAAACGCCCAGAGATCTGCTGCGGCAGCTGCAGACCTGCGGATTTTAATCGATCAGGAAAAACTAGATATCCTGTGTATCCAAGAGCCCTACACCTACCAAGGAATAGTCAAAGGATATAATTCTGCGAATTTCAGAGTTATACAGCCAAACACTAAAAATCCGCAGGTGGCAGTCGTTGTGGCAAACGACAAACTAGATGTATTTCAAACAAAGTTTGAAGAATCGGATCACACTGTTGGAATAGACGTAACTTCAGACAAAAGTACATTCAGTATACTTAACGTGTATTGTCAGTTTTCATCTCCGATTGAAATATTTATAGAAAAAATTGATAATATTTTAACAAATAGGGCTAATAAAAACAATACCAGCAAATGGGCGGCTGGGGCCACCCCAACGAAACAGCCTTGCTGTTTCGTACTAGGCACGACCGCGACAATGATTCGCACAAGAAGTCGGCTCGCTGCGCTCGCCTATCCCTTTTTTTTTTTTCTTATTTCTACTCAAATAAGGAACTCCCTGCGGTCGTGCCTAAAAACAAGACCCACCTCAACCTAGTTTTAAAACACCTTTCTGCTCGCGACCTAGACACATCCCCACCCGAACCACTTTTATTTTTTATTTTTTTTTTTTCTGCGAAATACTTTTTATTTAAACACCCCTTTCTCCTCGCGACATAGACACATCCCCACCCGAACCACTTTTATTTTCTGTAAAATTTCTTTTATTAAAACACCCCTTTCTGCTCGCGACCTAGACACATCCCCACCCGAACCACTTTTATTTTTTATATTTATTTTTTCTGCGAAATACTTTTTATTTAAACACCCCTTTCTCCTCGCGACATGGACACATCCCCACCCGAACCACTTTTATTTTTTATTTTTTTTTTTCTGCGAAATACTTTTTATTTAAACACCCTTTTCTCCTCGCGAAATAGACACATTCCCACCCGAACCACTTTTATTTTCTGTAAAATTTCTTTTATTAAAACACCCCTTTCTGCTCGCGACCTAGACACATCCCCACCCGAACCACTTTTATTTTTTATTTTTATTTTTTCTGCGAAATACTTTTTATTTAAACACCCCTTTCGCCTCGCGACATAGACACATCCCCACCCGAACCACTTTTATTTTTTATTTTTATTTTTTCTGCGAAATACTTTTTATTTAAACACCCCTTTCTCCTTGCGACATAGACACATCCTCACCCGGACCACTTTTATTTTTCTTTCGTTTTCTGTAAAATTCATTTTCTTAGGTTATACATTCAATTTATATATGAATTACACGATATGAAAGAGGTCAATTTGCAATGAAAATTTTTTTTTTTTTAAATGTTAACATTTGAATATCAATAGATATTAAAATAAGGAGCTCCCTGCGGTCGTGCCTAAAAAGTTAAAAAACTTTTTTTTAAATAGGTGATATATTACATGCCTTATATAATGAGTATAGATTATTACAACATAACTAAAGTTTTTGTATAAATTCCAACCTTATCCGTTCAGTCTTTTAGGCGTCAGAATGGATACAAATGTTCGTCATGTTGTTTTATTTCGCTGAAAAATTTTGGAAAAATTTATACTTTTAGTTGTTACTATTTCATATACTTTTGTAACGTTTTAATTGTTTCTCTTTCATGATAGATTTTTTATGAATTTTTAAATATTTTAAATATTCGCCATGTCGGTAGTCGGATCAAATCGAAAATGTTAGTGGATTTATTTTAGGTATAATTGGATATTTCGTATAAATTTTAGTTTTATTCGTTCATCTGTTTAGTCGCTAAAACACATACATACATGCGCACGCAAAAACGCACACATACACACACACAAACACAAACATTCACATGCGTACACGCTCATG
This sequence comes from Ancistrocerus nigricornis, assembly GCA_916049575.1. Taxonomy (NCBI): domain Eukaryota; kingdom Metazoa; phylum Arthropoda; class Insecta; order Hymenoptera; family Vespidae; genus Ancistrocerus; species Ancistrocerus nigricornis. The sequence goes on along the minus strand of OU696664.1, from coordinate 14,574,098 downwards.
TACACTTACCCAAACAAAATATGCGTAAGTTTATCATCTTATTTTTAAACGAAAATTTGTTTGAGACGTGTTTAGGAAATTTAATAGTCATAGTATATTTATAAACGTACTGTTTAATAAAAATATGGATTAATTAATCTTTTAATGTTCCTATTTTTTTTATATATATATATTTTTGATTTTTTTTTTATATATTTTATTTAAGTCAATTTATATAGTGTATAGTTTAAATTAAACAGCATAAGAAAAGCGTCAGTAATTATCGAAAAAAAAGAACCAATTTATTACATAGAAATAAGTGGAGTATATAAAAACGAGGAATTTCGATCGTTCAAACGGCGCGCCAAAAAGACGACAAGCGAACGAACGTTAATTGCGAAAAACACCGCGAGGAGCGCAACGAACTCGCACGTTCGGGTAGGCTCGGGTTCGTTCGACTTATTCCGCAATTTTGAATTTTCCAATATCGATCGATAGAAAATCATTTCGTTCTCAGACGTCGACGATTATTGAGGTAAGTTTCTTTGAAAATCTTTTCTAAATTTTTTCTTGGGAATAACGGAGTCGATTTAAATCATTCTGATTTTCAATATAACAGCTTATTTCGCGACGATTCAAAACGTAAGTCAAAATTTTCTGTAAGTAGCGAATTAATAGCGAAAGTTTGAAACATTAAAATCGGAGTCGCGAGGTGCCATTATCGTTCGATCTTCGGGTGTTTCATTATTCGTGAGCATTATTGTTCCTTGCCTTCCGACTTAATTATATAGATCGGAGTAATATTAAAACGAGTTAGGTATATTTAAGAGCAAATTTATTGTCGAATCTCTGAAAATATTTCGGAGCAGTATTCAGATTGCTTTAGAAGACATTATCCAGGACAGAACCGGTAAATAGTGGCACCCCAACCAGTAAAAAAAAAATTCGAAAATTAATAATTGTAATACGAAATCGACTTCGGAATTCAGTTTTATTAAAATAAATTGTTTTAAATTATTTATGTGAAATTAGTCAGTATTTATTTAACATATGATAATTATATTTTCATGTTAATTTCATCATTCCCGTTGTTAACGAAGAAAAGAAGAAAGTCTTTAGCAAGAATTTGCGAAATTTAAAAATATTATCAAAAAAAACGGAAAATTCAAGTGCTGTAAGTTTTATTATCAAAATTATTTAAATCTATACATATATATATATATATATGGTCCTACACATTAATATACATACATAAATCATATGTTTATTTTAGATGAGTCAAAGTAACGACGAAATGGAGTATGGTAAGTATTATTCAATTACAATTATAAAAAAAAGGTATTACTATATGTAATTTGATATTTATAGAAAAAATTTATATTAATTCCAGATAATACAGAAAACTACACAAATAATTGTATAAATATAAACAATATGCAAAATTCGCAATTAAATAAAATGTTAGCAACATTATTAGAAGAAAGAGAAATCCAACGGAAACAAATATCAGCGCAGCAGGAACAAATTAATAAATTATTACTGCTGCAACAGCAGCAGCAGCAACAACCACAGCTGCAACAACAACAGCAGGAGCAACAACAACAGCAGCAGCAGCAGCATCAGCTGCAACAGCAACAACAGCAACTACAAGGACAACAACAACAACAGCAGCAACATGAACAAAATATGCGTAAGTGTGTTATCTCATTTTTAAACATTATAAAATTAATGATTTTTATTATTATAATTCTTTTCTTTTATTAAACTATTCATTAATACAAAATATTTATTGTTTGTTTAGATCCTCGAAGACAGAAGCACCGTGCCGGGCAGAGAGTTCGGAGATTTTATGAAGACCGTGAGAGACGCCGGCGAAGTCATGGTTTCAATAGTTATTTAATAGACATGTATAGAAAGGCTTCGTACTTTAAACCAAAAAGACAAAAATAATTAAATTTTAACTACATATTAAATAATAATTTATTATTAATAAAATAAATAAATCATAACTTAAATATATTTTAATTTAATGTATACTTTTATAAAAATATATTCTTATAATGGCTTAACTTAATAATAAAAAGTCGAATTACCTTTATTTATTTCCCAAAAACACACTTTTATTTTGAAACCCCTTTTTCCTCACGACACAGACTCACGACCACTCAGATCATTTTTAATTTATTTTCATCCATCGTAAAATCGTATTTATTTTAAAACATCTTTCTACTTCCGAAATTAACCTCCTTTCACCCGAATCACTTTTAATTTTCATTCGTTTTCGTAAAAGAACTTTTATTTCGGATCACATTTTTGCTAGCAACGTAGGCCTTCTTCTACCCGGATCACTTTATTTTTTATTCGTTTTATTCAATATAACTTTTATTATAAAAAAGTTTTGTTTCACGCTTTATAAAACTATCATTTCAAAGATTTTAGGAATATGTAATGTTTTTAATAATATTTAAACAATTAATAAAAGGTATTTTATACAAAAAGAATAAAAAATAGAGTGATCTGGATAGGAGAAAGTCTAAATTGTTAGCAAAAATGTGCTCCGAAATAAAAATTCTTTTACGAAAACGAATGAAAATTAAAGTGATTCGGGTGAAAGGAGGTTAATTTCGGAAGTAGAAAGATGTTTTAAAATAAATACGATTTTACGATGGATGAAAATAAATTAAAAATGATCTGAGTGGTCGTGAGTCTGTGTCGTGAAGAAAAAGGGGTTTCAAAATAAAAGTGTGTTTTTGGGAAATAAATAAAGGTAATTCGACTTTTTATTATTAAGTTAAGCCATTATAAGAATATATTTTTATAAAAATATACATTAAATTAAAATATATTTAAGTTATGATTTATTTATTTTATTAATAATAAATTATTATTTAATATGTAGTTAAAATTTAATTATTTTTGTCTTTTTGGTTTAAAGTACGAAGCCTTTCTATACATGTCTATTAAATAACTATTGAAACCATGACTTCGCCGGCGTCTCTCACGGTCTTCATAAAATCTCCGAACTCTTTGCCCGGCACGGTGCTTCTGTCTTCGAGGATCTAAAAAAACAATAAATATTTTGTATTAATGAATAGTTTAATAAAAGAAAAGAATTATAATAATAAAAAAAAATCATTAATTTTATAATGTTTAAAAATGAGATAACACACTTACGCATATTTTGTTCATGTTGCTGCTGTTGTTGTTGTTGTCCTTGTAGTTGCTGTTGTTGTTGCTCCTGCTGTTGTTGTTGCTCCTGCTGTTGTTGTTGCAGCTGTGGTTGTTGCTGCTGCTGCTGTTGCAGCAGTAATAATTTATTAATTTGTTTCTGCTGCGCTGATATTTGTTTCCGTTGGATTTCTCTTTCTTCTAATAACGTTGCTAACATTTTATTTAATTGCGAATTTTGCATATTGTTTATATTTATACAATTATTTGTGTAGTTTTCTGTATTATCTGGAATTAATATAAATTTTTTCTATAAATATTAAATTACATATAGTAATCCCTTTTTTTTATAATTGTAATTGAATAATACTTACCATACTCCATTTCGTCGTTACTTTGACTCATCTAAAATAAACATATGATTTATGTATGTATATTAATGTGTAGGACCATATATATATATATATATATATATGTATAGATTTAAATAATTTTGATAATAAAACTTTCAAATGAAACTTACAGCACTTGAATTTTCCGTTTTTTTTGATAATATTTTTAAATTTCGCAAATTCTTACTAAAGACTTTCTTCTTTTCTTCGTTAACAACGGGAATGATGAAATTAACATGAAAATATAATTATCATATGTTAAATAAATACTGACTAATTTCACATAAATAATTTAAAACAATTTATTTTAATAAAACTGAATTCCGAAGTCGATTTCGTATTACAATTATTAATTTTCGAATTTTTTTTTTACTGGTTGGGGTGCCACTATTTACCGGTTCGGTCCTGGATAATGTCTTCTAAAGCAATCTGAATACTGCTCCGAAATATTTTCAGAGATTCGACAATAAATTTGCTCTTAAATATACTTAACTCGTTTTAATATTACTCCGATCTATATAATTAAGTCGGAAGGCAAGGAACAATAATGCTCACGAATAATGAAACACCCGAAGATCGAACGATAATGGCACCTCGCGACTCCGATTTTAATGTTTCGAACTTTCGCTTCTATGTCACAATGTTCTGTGTTTAAATTTTCTAGAAAAGAAATATTAAATGCATCTACTTCTTTATTTGTAGGTAATAAATGAATTGCTTTGGAAGGAATATTTATTATATTACGTTGTATTAATTTATTTATTTCTCTTGATTTAAATAATTCTTCATCTTCATCGGTTAATTCTTCATTTGCTAAATGATTTAGTGCATGTGCAAAAGAAATGTCATCTCTTTGACGCATAATTTCATTTAATTCATAAATTTCAAATAAATTCCATAAATATGGTCCACTTAGAACAGATAAATCATCTTGATTATTAGCTTTAAATATCCAATTATCCATAACCGGTCTTAATTGATTAAAATCACCTAGTACAATGACAGATAATCCTCCGAATAAATTTGTAGTATCAAATATTTGTTGTAAACGTTGATTAATCATAGCGAATATTTTACATCCAACCATAGATATTTCATCTATGATTAATAATTTAAGAGTTTGTAATTTTGTTCTAATTGTATTTAATTGATTTGGTTGTAAAGGAATTAAAATATCTTGATTTACTGGTAAATGGAAAACACTATGAATAGTTGTACCTCCTATATTAAATGCAGCTTTTCCTGTCGGGGCACAAAGAATCATCAAGAGACGCGGTAGCGTCTCGAGCCAAGTATATGCATCGAGAATATCACGCCACCCAGTATAATTTCTGAATATTTTGACGCTACTAGTTCTTATACAGCTAGCAACTCGACTCCAAAAAAAAACTTTTTATTGAGAAACATTTTCAGCAACTTTAAGCATTGAATTCATAGATTAAGATACGCTGATTTGACTGGTCATAATGAGAAGCTGGTTTGTTAAACATTTTAGAAGATATTAATGATAATATGCTAGACCACGCCCCAAATACACGATTTAATGGTGAAAAGACTGCTTATTACATTCACACCTTTCGGCAGGCATACGAACTACTCGTCGTAAAAACGCTGTCACTCAACCTGCAGCTCGACGAGCTTTTATGTGTGGCACGCGACACGATCATTAATCTAAGTTTTTGAAGTCTTAGCACAGTTTCGATACAACATCGAACGAAGTAATGATGTTATAAAAGTGTTAATAATAAAGTGTACTGTCATATGGCCCGTGTAACGTAGCCAATATGTGTATAAGGCCCACGGCGGAAAAAGATTGGGTACCACTGTCTTTTCGTGAGGACGAATAGACTGCCGCCAAGCGGAAGCTAAACGAGTTATTACTTCGAAAGTGTCATTCTCTACGAAAAAACGTGTTATTGTGAGGATAAATAATATTTGTTTGAAACAAAGTCTATCAAACATTTTTGTGCGTAAATATACACGTTACGGTGTTTTTAATGGTCTTCATTTGTACCAATTTATTAACATTTTGAAGAAACGCGTTATGGATGCAGTGTTCATAGTGTCAATCCGAAGAAAGTTATTTTCAGGGTTAAGTTGTTTAATTTCAAATTTGGTAAGTAAAGCCAGTTTTATATTCAGCATGGTAAAATTTTGGTCCTTTTATAATAAGTATATATTATTTTGAAGATGTGACATATTTTATAAATTCACATAAATTATATTTTGAAAATTGTAATTCTAGGTGATCGAAAGTTTGGTTAACATTATAACCAACGTAAAGTCAAGTGATCATTCAAGTCATCTTAATACAGGAAACTACATCTTAATCGGATAATTCGAACTCTTGGTGTCGTCATAGCTATGACAGGAATGTAAGCAGAATTATCTGTTTTAAACTACGATTGCATGACCAGACCAGCATGTTAGAGTTTTGGTGCTTTCTTGATGAGTATATTTTATTTTAATGATGTGAGATACTCAATAAACTCTGATAAATTATTTGTAGATTGATATGGAATAAATAATATATAGAAATTATCAATCAAAGAGTAACGGTTAAAAAATTTCCAGGTGGAATGTCTGCGGAAGGATCCTAAGAAGTCCAAACATTATGCGATTACTACGGTAGAGATGCTGTAGCATGAAGATTAGCACTTGCAAAAGTTGGACGCATTGTATTTGGTGTTTTTATTTTTTTTTTAGATTTAAAGGTTCTTTTTACATCATCTAATAAGGATGCTATAATTGGTCTTGCAACTAAAGAAATCACAGCGTGTTCAGGGAAACTTCTAAAATCAACTTCTAATCAAGTACGTTAATCCAATTATATATTTTGTGTATTTTTATACATATCTAAACTTATTAATCCAATTTATATATTTTAGATTTAAAGGATCTTTTAACATCATCTAATAAGGATGCTATAATTGGTCTTGCAACTAAAGAAATCACAGCGTGTTCAGGAAAACTTCTAAAATCAACTTCTAATCAAGTACGTTAATCCAATTATATATTTTGTGTATTTCTATATATATCTAAATTTATTAATCCAATTTATATATTTTAGATTTAAAGGTTCTTTTAACATCATTTAATAAGGATGCTATAATTGGTCTTGCGACTAAAGAAGTCACAGCGTGTTCAGGAAAACTTCTAATCAAGTACATTAATCCAATATAATAGTTTGTGTATTTCTATATATATCTAAAGTTATTCATCCAATTTATATATTTTAGATTTAAAGGTTCTTTTAACATCATTTAATAAGGATGCTATAATTAGTCTTGCAACTAAAGAAGTCACAGCGTGTTCAGGAAAACTTCTAAAATCAACTTCTAATCAAGTACGTTAATCCAATTATATAGTTTGTGTATTTTTATATATATCTAAACTTATTAATACAATTTATATATTTACTGTTCTAGGCAGGTGAACTTATTTGAGAAAAAGAAATTGTATTCGTCAGTTATTCGGCAGCAGTTACAATATGGTTTGTACAAGATAAATTTACATATTTGACTTGCATTTCAAAGACATTAATTATAGAAATAGTTGAAGAATCAGTAGATAGATTAAAATTAAAATTTATTTTTCATTTCAGATGACGGATTCTATAGAATATTTCTACGGTTCAAAAAGTTATTCATTCAAAGAGTAAGAAAGAATGTCAAGACTACATTCAGAAATCTTCTATCTTTTTAAAAGTTCTTTAGGTACACATAGAAATTCAAAACGATAATACATATATATAGAACGTATTCTTCACATGCGTGAGAGTAGCCAGGTAACAAATCTGTTTTAATATTGTCCTATGTGTTTTAAATCTTTATATAATTTCAATTATAATCCATAAATTCTGTAATTGTTATGATAGTCTAGGTTTGTTATGGTATTTCTTATATTTGCAATTGAAGAGCATATATATATATATATATATATCTACATTTATTAATGAAATGTTTATATTTACTATTCTAGGCAGGAGGAATTAGATATGAGGTAAAGAAATTATATTAAATAAATTTGTATGAGGTAGCAACGACATTAAGTATGGAAAAAGTTGAAGAATCAGAGAAAGTAAGTAAGAAAAAAATCAGAGAATAAAAGAAAAGTAGATAGAATTAAAATTAGAATTTATTTCTCATTTCAGATGATGGTAAATACTACGGTGGAGATGCAACAGCATGGGGATGAACACTTGGACAAGGAAAATCTGAAGGCATCAAAATATTTCAAATGTAAAATAGAATTTTTTCGTAATCCTAAGTTTACAGTGATGTTCTTTTTGTTTCATATAAAAATATAATTAAAATATACACGAAACTGTACGAGAATATTTGTAAACTATTAATTAATAAAGAATACACGCTCATATGTTCATTGTCATTTATTATAATAAACCTTACCATATTCTATAGTATTTTCAATATCTTTGCTATTCAATATCTCGCATCCATTTAAAATACTTTAACCATTAATATATCTATATATAATGCTACATATAGTTTTTTGTTTTAATTACACTTTAAATATAATATTAAAATAACTTACCGTATTTGTTTCGTATTTTCCTTGCTACGAAAAGTACAGTTTACGCGCGCGATAATAAATCTCGAGACAGCCCAGGGGTAAGAGGGGTAATTCGCTAGGACCAATCACCGTTCTTTGGCCGGCGAAACGCTTAGCGTGTGTGATCGTTTCGACCAATAGTGTGCTAGAGTCGAAAATGCGTGTGAATTCTGACCAATCGAAGTAAAAGTATACGCTTGAAGTAAATATAGTTTAGAAATTATAACTAATTTAGCGGGTACATTCCACTGATAATTTTATTGGAACATGTTCCCATCTTCTGTCTTTTGGGCACGTATAAAACAAAATGTAATCTAAATATACTAATAGGGCAAGTTAAAAATTTGACTAGGTAAACATCCTATTGTGTTCCGATATTTCATGTGACAAATTCATTAATATTGCATTCTGTCTATCGAAAGCTTTAATTTGGCGGTTCACGATCCCCGTTTTACCTAGACGAAATTGTCGCGATCTTCTAGCAGTTACCACTGGCACTGTTGTCGTACATATACAGCGTAGACGTTATATTTGAAAGGGTCTTGTTGGATTGAATTTTTTTTATGTTCCAAACAAAAATTTATGAGATCCACAAAAGACAGCTTCGCTGTAAAAAACCTTCGCCAAGTATATGCACGAGTTTTGTAGGGTAGATTAGAATATAGGGTAGAAGAGGATATGTATCCATACAAAAACATTTCAGATCACTTAATGTTGCCAAGTATCTGTCGATAGAATATTATTTATTTATTTATAACAGACTTTCTTTTATAGAAAGTTATTATAAAAGTTAAGAAAATCCGTACGAAAAATACTTGGCGCAAGAAATCCCGGTATACACGGTATGACGCGCGTTCCCGGTTTGAACGTGCATCCTCTACGAGGGATTTCTTGCGCCAAGTATTTTTCGTACGGATTTTCTTAACTTTTATAATAACTTTCTATAAAAGAAAGTCTGTTATAAATAAATAAATAATATTCTATCGACAGATACTTGGCAACATTAAGTGATCTGAAATGTTTTTGTATGGATACATATCCTCTTCTACCCTATATTCTAATCTACCCTACAAAACTCGTGCATATACTTGGCGAAGGTTTTTTACAGCGAAGCTGTCTTTTGTGGATTAACATTTTGAAGAAACGCGTTATGGATGCAGTGTTCATAGTGTCAATCCGAAGAAAGTTATTTTCAGGGTTAAGTTGTTTAATTTCAAATTTGGTAAGTAAAGCCAGTTTTATATTCAGCATGGTAAAATTTTGGTCCTTTTATAATAAGTATATATTATTTTGAAGATGTGACATATTTTATAAATTCACATAAATTATATTTTGAAAATTGTAATTCTAGGTGATCGAAAGTTTGGTTAACATTATAACCAACGTAAAGTCAAGTGATCATTCAAGTCATCTTAATACAGGAAACTACATCTTAATCGGATAATTCGAACTCTTGGTGTCGTCATAGCTATGACAGGAATGTAAGCAGAATTATCTGTTTTAAACTACGATTGCATGACCAGACCAGCATGTTAGAGTTTTGGTGCTTTCTTGATGAGTATATTTTATTTTAATGATGTGAGATACTTAATAAACTCTGATAAATTATTTGTAGATTGATATGGAATAAATAATATATAGAAATTATTAATCAAAGAGTAACGGTTAAAAAATTTCCAAGTGGAATGTCTGCGGAAGGATCCTAAGAAGTCCAAACATTATGCGATTACTACGGTAGAGATGCTGTAGCATGAAGATTAGCACTTGCAAAAGTTGGACGCATTGTATTTGGTGTTTTTATTTTTTTTTAGATTTAAAGGTTCTTTTAACATCATCTAATAAAGATGCTATAATTAGTCTTGCAACTAAAGAAATCACAGCGTGTTCAGGAAAACTTCTAAAATCAACTTCTAATCAAGTACGTTAATCCAATTATATATTTTGTGTATTTTTATACATATCTAAACTTATTAATCCAATTTATATATTTTAGATTTAAAGGATCTTTTAACATCATCTAATAAGGATGCTATAATTGGTCTTGCAACTAAAGAAATCACAGCGTGTTCAGGAAAACTTCTAAAATCAACTTCTAATCAAGTACGTTAATCCAATTATATATTTTGTGTATTTCTATATATATCTAAATTTATTAATCCAATTTATATATTTTAGATTTAAAGGTTCTTTTAACATCATTTAATAAGGATGCTATAATTGGTCTTGCGACTAAAGAAGTCACAGCGTGTTCAGGAAAACTTCTAATCAAGTACATTAATCCAATATAATAGTTTGTGTATTTCTATATATATCTAAAGTTATTCATCCAATTTATATATTTTAGATTTAAAGGTTCTTTTAACATCATTTAATAAGGATGCTATAATTAGTCTTGCAACTAAAGAAGTCACAGTGTGTTCAGGAAAACTTCTAAAATCAACTTCTAATCAAGTACGTTAATCCAATTATATAGTTTGTGTATTTTTATATATATCTAAACTTATTAATACAATTTATATATTTACTGTTCTAGGCAGGTGAACTTATTTGAGAAAAAGAAATTGTATTCGTCAGTTATTCGGCAGCAGTTACAATATGGTTTGTACAAGATAAATTTACATATTTGACTTGCATTTCAAAGACATTAATTATAGAAATAGTTGAAGAATCAGTAGATAGATTAGAATTAAAATTTATTTTTCATTTCAGATGACGGATTCTATAGAATATTTCTACGGTTCAAAAAGTTATTCATTCAAAGAGTAAGAAAGAATGTCAAGACTACATTCAGAAATCTTCTATCTTTTTAAAAGTTCTTTAGGTACACATAGAAATTCAAAACGATAATACATATATATAGAACGTATTCTTCACATGCGTGAGAGTAGCCAGGTAACAAATCTGTTTTAATATTGTCCTATGTGTTTTAAATCTTTATATAATTTCAATTATAATCCATAAATTCTGTAATTGTTATGATACTCTAGGTTTGTTATGGTATTTCTTATATTTGCAATTGAAGAGCATATATATATATATATATATCTACATTTATTAATGAAATGTTTATATTTACTATTCTAGGCAGGAGGAATTAGATATGAGGTAAAGAAATTATATTAAATAAATTTGTATGAGGTAGCAACGACATTAAGTATGGAAAAAGTTGAAGAATCAGAGAAAGTAAGTAAGAAAAAAATCAGAGAATAAAAGAAAAGTAGATAGAATTAAAATTAGAATTTATTTCTCATTTCAGATGATGGTAAATACTACGGTGGAGATGCAACAGCATGGGGATGAACACTTGGACAAGGAAAATCTGAAGGCATCAAAATATTTCAAATGTAAAATAGAATTTTTTCGTAATCCTAAGTTTACAGTGATGTTCTTTTTGTTTCATATAAAAATATAATTAAAATATACACGAAACTGTACGAGAATATTTGTAAACTATTAATTAATAAAGAATACACGCTCATATGTTCATTGTCATTTATTATAATAAACCTTACCATATTCTATAGTATTTTCAATATCTTTGCTATTCAATATCTCGCATCCATTTAAAATACTTTAACCATTAATATATCTATATATAATGCTACATATAGTTTTTTGTTTTAATTACACTTTAAATATAATATTAAAATAACTTACCGTATTTGTTTCGTATTTTCCTTGCTACGAAAAGTACAGTTTACGCGCGCGATAATAAATCTCGAGACAGCCCAGGGGTAAGAGGGGTAATTCGCTAGGACCAATCACCGTTCTTTGGCCGGCGAAACGCTTAGCGTGTGTGATCGTTTCGACCAATAGTGTGCTAGAGTCGAAAATGCGTGTGAATTCTGACCAATCGAAGTAAAAGTATACGCTTGAAGTAAATATAGTTTAGAAATTATAACTAATTTAGCGGGTACATTCCACTGATAATTTTATTGGAACATGTTCCCATCTTCTGTCTTTTGGGCACGTATAAAACAAAATGTAATCTAAATATACTAATAGGGCAAGTTAAAAATTTGACTAGGTAAACATCCTATTGTGTTCCGATATTTCATGTGACAAATTCATTAATATTGCATTCTGTCTATCGAAAGCTTTAATTTGGCGGTTCACGATCCCCGTTTTACCTAGACGAAATTGTCGCGATCTTCTAGCAGTTACCACTGGCACTGTTGTCGTACATATACAGCGTAGACGTTATATTTGAAAGGGTCTTGTTGGATTGAATTTTTTTTATGTTCCAAACAAAAATTTATGAGATCCACAAAAAACAGCTTCGCTGTAAAAAACCTTCGCCAAGTATATGCACGAGTTTTGTAGGGTAGATTAGAATATAGGGTAGAAGAGGATATGTATCCATACAAAAACATTTCAAATCACTTAATGTTACCAAGTATCTGTCGATAGAATATTATTTATTTATTTATAACAGACTTTCTTTTATAGAAAGTTATTATAAAAGTTAAGAAAATCCGTACGAAAAATACTTGGCGCAAGAAATCCCGGTATACACGGTATGACGCGCGTTCCCGGTTTGAACGTGCATCCTCTACGAAGGATTTCTTGCGCCAAGTATTTTTCGTACGGATTTTCTTAACTTTTATAATAACTTTCTATAAAAGAAAGTCTGTTATAAATAAATAAATAATATTCTATCGACAGATACTTGGCAACATTAAGTGATCTGAAATGTTTTTGTATGGATACATATCCTCTTCTACACTATATTCTAATCTACCCTACAAAACTCGTGCATATACTTGGCGAAGGTTTTTTACAGCGAAGCTGTTTTTTGTGGATGTTATTAATGCGACGTGCATGTCGACACATACGTACCACGGGTCGGTGTCTATGACCGAATGGCCCATACGAGGTGAGCGCTACGGCGTTGGTGGTGGTTGATTCGTTTTATAAACGAATCTCCCGTATAAGGGAGGTGGTGCATGATGTTATTTCTGGGACGTTTCGTGTAGACACATAAGTACCACGGGTCGGTGTCTATGACCGAATGGCCCATACGTGGTGAGCGCTACGGCGTTGGTGGTGGTTGATTCGTTTTTTAAACGATTCTCCCGTATAACGGAGGTGCAAGTCCTACGGTTACCGTAGGACGATATAGGGCCGAGAATCGAAGATATTTCGATGCAGGGCGTACATTTCTTTTTTTTTTTACCTTTTTTTACTTTTTATTTTTGGTGTCGGAAGTTATGCCATCGTCGGCAATACCCGACAAAAGTACGGTTGCACGCACACATAATTAGATTGTCGTGCGAAGGAAAGTTTGGCACCTTATAAAAAGGCGTGTTAATGGCACCGTCGACGATTGATCGGCTAGTTAGTAATGCGGATCTAAAAACGCGCGCGACAAACGCGCGTGGGCGCGTCCGTCGCCTTATAAATTTACCCGTAAATTCATACGGTGGGAAAAATTCAGTCGCATTGCTTTACCGCTGGAACTTTGAAATAAAAGCCAAGATCCGGCAGTCGCATTGCTTTATCGCTGGAACTTTGAAATTAAATCAAGATCCGGCAGTCGCATTGCTTTACCGCTGGAACTTTGAAATTAAATCAAGATCCGGCAGTCGCATTACAGACTAACGGCAGTTAGGCCTGTCCGTCGCAAAAAATCGGACTAACGCCGGTGGTATATTTACAGCAAAATCGTAAATTTGAAGGGAAGGGGAAACCTTGAATTGCTAATATCTCATCGACGCGAAGTGCTACATAATTTTGGTTTGTTTCATCGTAATCCTGGAACTTTTTCCTTTTCGTTGATATATAATTTATTAGGATCGCGGCTTCCATTAAGTTAATAATCTAATTTATGTGTTTTTAAATTTTATGAAATATCAATTTTATCAGTCTTTTTTTTCCGACCTTTTTCGTTAACATTGCGAGTATATCTATATATATCGAATTTTGTCCAGTTTCCTAAATTCGCCGTTAGTAAAGCCAGTGGAGTTAGCGTCGATATCAGGTGGAAATCTAGCTAGCGCTGGAATGTTTGACATGTCGATATTCTTAACCTATCACATTTTATTTATTTATTGTACCCGTCGGTATTATCATAATCTTCCTTGTCTATAGAAATGTAGAGGACATGTGTGGTTAGAAGGGATAATTAAGGAAGGCAGTAGACTTCTATCTCATTAATTGAGAACGTGGTTAATTCTATCGAAGTTTTTAGATAACAAGAAGTTGCTAATTTTTCGTTATAACGTCCTTCACACGCAGGAGGTACAGGGTAGTGGTTATCAAGCAGGTTAGAAACACGTACTTACTAATTTTAATCCCATTCCACATATTAATAAAGATATGAACTAACTATTCCTTATGTAATCATTTTTCAGATAATTTTAATTTTTTACTTCATTAGAAGAATCGAATTAGTAATAAGTAAAATTCGCTCTGTGTAAACGTATAGATGAGTTCATTTGGTTACGTTCCG
>OU696664.1:14547036-14554536 GCA_916049575.1 Ancistrocerus nigricornis | reverse complement strand
GGCTCTAGTGATTGTAAGCAAGGCTATCCTTTGTGTTGCGTCCAAGTGTCTCCTTATCATGGTTTTAGCTGAAGTATCATACCAAATAATTGCTCCGTAATTAATTGTAGGTAGGTATACCGTATTATATAGGGTGTACATTGTTTTCGAATTTATACCCCATTTCTCCTTAGCTATTCTTTTGATAGCCATGAGTAGTTTCGTCACTTTAGTTCTTAGTTTTCTTGCATGATTTATAAAGGAGAAGTTGTTGTCAATCGTGATTCCCAAGTACTTGGTCTCTTTTAGAAAGTTGATCTTTTCATTGTTTATCTTAATTATCGGCATTCTGTCACTATGGAATTTACCTTTATTTAACATGGCAAGAGTCTTATTTATTGATACCTTTAGCTTATGTTGTATGCACCATTCATTTAAGATTGTCATAGTCTTATTTCCTAGTAGTTCTAGGGTTGATCTAGAGTTGGCCTTTACTATTACAAGAAGGTCGTCTGCATATGCCAGCGCTCTGACTTCTTCGCTATCCAGATTATTCTCTATTTCTGTTAGCAGGCTGTCCATGCTCCAGTTCCAGGCATTTGGACCGATGATTGAGCCCTGTGGACATCCTTTCTCCATTTGTTTTGTAATGTATTCGTGTTGTGATCTTACTATCATTTTTCTTTTACTGAAGTAGCTCTTGATCGTTTTTGTTAATTTCTGGCTACATTTAGCGTTAGCAATTCTCCGTATTATAGCTGGCCACCATAGATTATCAAAAGCTCCTTCAATATCAATATATAGTGTGACTAAATATTTTTTGTCCGTGGTGTTGATTTCGTTTTTTAGGATTAACAATGGGTCTTCAGTGGATCTTTTGGTTCTGAAGCCAAACTGATTGTCACTTTTAAGATTTTCTTTGTCGTAGAATCCTTCAACCCGTTGTACTAATATCCTTTCAAAAATTTTGCCCAAGACTGGGAGCAGCGCTATCGGTCTGTAGGAGTTTTGACTTTCCTTGTCCTTGTCCTTGGATTTGAGTATTATTCTAAGGTTTGCTGTTTTCCAGGTCTCTGGAAAGCATCCATTCATTAAACAGTTGTTAAAAATATCCACGAAAGGTTTGTCGTATACATGCCAAGCTCTCTTAATAACCTCAGCTCCAATATTATCAGGGCCGAGTGCCTTGTTGTTTTTGCACTTTTTAAGTGCTGTTAAAATCTCTTCCTTGGTTATTAATGGGTCGTTATTTTCCCCTTTGTAAGCTTCCGTTATGGATCTTGTCAATTTATGAGAAGCTAGTTCATGTTCTGTGTTATCTTTTGGGACCATTTTTCTTAAGAGTGCGTTTGCTGTCTCTTTCCAGTTTGTAGTTTTAGTTCCGTTTTCAAGTGTCACTGAACACATTGTTTCATTTTCATAGGTCTTTCCTTTCGCCATCTTGTACGGAAGTCCCCACGGGTCAGTGTTTCCGTTTTCTGTTACGAATTGTTTCCATGATTTGGCTTTGGCTTCTCTGATTGATTTAGTGTATTTGTTTCTTATTTTGCTAAAAGTTCTTTTCAGTGTTTCCACTTCGTCAAGGTTTCTTAAGCGTCTAGCTCTAGCTAAATCTTTCTTTTTGTTGTAGGTCTCTTTTCGGAGGGTTTCGAGTTCAGAATTCCACCAAGGGAGTTTCCGGCCACCTGCCTTCCTTCTTGGAATTGACTTCTCACAGGCTTTTGTTAGGGCCAAGGTAAGTATTTTAGCTCCTCGGTTTGGTCGTATTTGCAATAAGTCTGGTAGCTCCTGTAGTTGTTTAGCTACCTCAGTGTCAAATTTATCCCAGTTGGCTTTTCTAATATTAAATCCTTCTAGTCTATGTATAGTACGTGTTTGTCTATTCTTGTATACATTTTCCACGTTATATGTAATTAGGTTATGGTCACTTAGAGTGCAGTCCATTTGTACCTTCCAATTTGTAATATATCTTTTTGCCGATGTTGTTGCGAGGGTGATGTCTATATTAGACTCCCCTGAGGTGGATTGAAAGGTGGGTATGGCGCTTCTACTATTCAGAATTTCGAGTTCTTTTTCTATCAGAAATTCTTCTAACTCTGTTCCTCGTTCATCTGTTCCTGTCGAAAACCAGAGCTGGGATTTCGCATTTGAGTCCAGGGCTATGATAACGCGTTTGCCTTGAAGTATGGTGATTAGGTCATTCAATTCGTCGATATATTGTTGCATGGTGTGTGAGTATTGAAAGTATCCATTTATAAGATAGATTTCGTCGTTCTGTTCTAGAGTTACTTGTATGCACATAGTGTGAGACGATGTATTTGCAGTTACCTGGAATACTTCTAAGTCTTTTCTTGCGATTATTGCGGCTACGCAGGGTTCGTTCGTATTTGGCTGGATAGTTCTTAGGTCAAGACCATAGCCTTTTATTTTCCCTTTGTAGTTATAGGGTTCCTGGATTAGCAAGATGTCTATGTTTAGATCTGTTATTAGCTTCCTTAGTTCCGAGGCAACTGCAGCGGATCTTCTCGCATTTATTTGTGCTATTTTTATCCCCAGTCTATTTTTCTGTAATAGATTTCTACGTGTTTCTTAAATTCTGGGCAGTTTTTGTCTCTCACGCTATGTGATAGGTCCTTTCTCCTGTTCCTTATGCAGTTTATACATTGTGTATTTTGTGTGCATGTGCTTTTAGTGTGTTCCGTACTTCCACAGTAGTAGATAGGGACAGAGGGAATCTCGTTAATCCATTCATGCGCGTCACTAATTAGATGACGAGGCATTTGGCTATTTTTTTTTTTTTTTTCTGCCGTTTCCCGTGACAAATACGAGGAAGAGGGATGGGGCGGCCAGCTGGTACCAGCGCATAACTGGGCAACAGGCCTGGGGTTGGTGACCTTCCACCGGCGTGGGAGGCCCCCGGACAACACAGGACATACACAGGACTGGGCACGGGTAACCCAAATATATTGCCTCCGTCGAGCCTTCACCCGACCCCTTGTCGGTCAGCGACTCCAGTCCCGCGGATCTCGAAGACGGTCATGCGATTCCAGCGGGACCAATTCGTGTGGCTCCCTTGAAGGACACGCGTAGTAATGCCCCTCAGCAGCCCCTTCGTCAGACCCATGCCCACGAGCCAGTCGGCAGATTTGCTGCACCAAATTCCCCTCCATGATACTGTACATGAAGAGAACTTGATGCAGTTCTCCCTAACGCTGTGTTCTCTTGCCAACTGCCTCACGAGGGAATCGTTCTTCGAGTAGTATTCTACCTTCCTCTCGTGAGCGTCGGCAAGAGGTGCGACGCCGCTGACTATCTGCGCATCGACGACGTGGATCTCGGAGTCACGCAAACACA
Source organism: Ancistrocerus nigricornis (assembly GCA_916049575.1). Classification (NCBI taxonomy): domain Eukaryota; kingdom Metazoa; phylum Arthropoda; class Insecta; order Hymenoptera; family Vespidae; genus Ancistrocerus; species Ancistrocerus nigricornis. The sequence continues at coordinate 14,551,203 of OU696664.1, read as the reverse complement.
CAAGGTCAGGCTTCCTCTTGCCCTCGGCCGTGACGTATATCGGTTCTTCGTAAACCGACCAACCCCGCTTGCGCAGGCCTGCCGCTAATGTGCGACAGACTGCATTATGGCGCATAACGCGGCCCCCATGCGTGCGGAAGCACCCTTGAATGATGTGCGCTGCTGTCTCTGTGGACTGACAGCCAGCGCGTTCTCTTCATGTGTTGTCGAAGGCCGGCGAAGGTTTTAAACGAGGAATTGCACACGGCGCACGAATATGTTCCATCGCTATTAGCTGGTGGCTGGTTACATCTGCGAATGTGCTGCTTTCGTTGGGTAAGGATCCTGGCGGAGAGATCAATTTTGCAAGACGGGCATACCGAACAATCATTATCCATAACGTGTCCGACGGGATGTCCATGATACATCGCCGGGTCATCATCAGAAGAACAACCGGTTATCCGAGGCTTCTTAATTGTTTTTGGAGCAAGTGAAGTGGAGCAAAGCTCCGAAGAAACTATGAGCTGCTAACCCATAGTACTTCTGACGTAATGTCATTAGCCCTCATCGTTAATTCGAATCGGGTGTAGACGGAGATCCTTTTTCCGCAGACCACGCGGCCATACCAAGAGCCGGACGTGATGATGGGCACTTGGGAGGGAATTCCAGCGACAGGCAGAGGCCGAGATGTTCATAGGCTTGCCCAACCTGACATCCGCCCCCTTTGGTCTATTCCAAATCGTTAATCAGGTCGTAGTCCGTAAGAAGTCCATGTCGTCATAGCCTACTCCGTTAGCCGGAACCAGAGTTCCGTTGCCCGGCGGGAACCACTAGGAGGTGGAGAAGAGGCACTTCTATGACCTCCCTTAAGAGAGTCATAGTTACTCCCGCCGTTTACCCGCGCTTGCTTGAATTTCTTCACGTTGACATTCAGAGCACTGGGCAGAAATCACATTGCGTCAACACCCGTGAGGGCCATCGCAATGCTTTGTTTTAATTAGACAGTCGGATTCCCCTAGTCCGTGCCAGTTCTGAGCTGAGCGTTGAATGGCGGCCGAAGAGGACGACCACGACGGGTTTAACCGTCACGGAAGCCTCGCAGCAAGGAAGATCCGCGGGAGGCCAAGGCACGGGACCGAGCTCGGATCCCAGACCCGCAGAGCAGGCCGTTCACCTCGCCCAGGCCCGGCACGTCAGCCAGACCCGCTTCCCTACCAAGCCCGACGCGCCCCGCTCCTCAGAGCCAATCCTTATTCCGAAGTTACGGATCCAATTTGCCGACTTCCCTTACCTACATTAGTCTATCGACTAGAGGCTCTTTACCTTGGAGACCTGCTGCGGATATGGGTACGAACCGGCGCGACACCTCCACGTGGTCCTCTCCTGGATTTTCAAGGTCCGAGGGGAAGATGCGGACACCGCCGCAACTGCGGTGCTCTTCGCGTTCCAAACCCTATCTCCCTGCTAGAGGTTTCCAGGGAACTCGAACGCTTATACAGAAAAGAAAACTCTTCCCGGATCTCCCGACGGCGTCTCCAGGTCATTTTGGGTTACCCCGACGAACACTCTTACGAGGGCCCGAATTGCATGCGGTTCCGCTGCCGGGTTCCGGAATAGGAACCGGATTCCCTTTCGCCCGACGGGTGTGTGTCATTTCTTACGAACAACATTGTGTCTGCACACCGTCATCGACATAGGATTTCTCCTAGGGCTTAGGATCGACTGACTCGTGTGCAACGGCTGTTCACACGAAACCCTTCTCCACGTCAGTCCTCCAGGGCCTCGCTGGAGTATTTGCTACTACCACCAAGATCTGCACCGACGGCGGCTCCAGGCAGGCTCACGCCCAGACCCTTCTGCGCACACCGCCGCGACCCTCCTACTCGTCAGGGCTTCATGGCGGCACCCTCGAGGGGTGGCCCGCCCCACTTGCCACTGACGGCAGAGTATAGGCGCGACGCTTCAGCGCCATCCATTTTCAGGGCTAGTTGCTTCGGCAAGTGAGTTGTTACACACTCCTTAGCGGATTCCAACTTCTATGGCCACCGTCCTGCTGTCTTAAGCAACCAACGCCTTTCATGGTATCCCATAAGCGTCGACTTAGGCGCCTTAACTCTGCGTTTGGTTCATCCCACAGCGCCAGTTCTGCTTACCAAAATTGGCCCACTTGGCACTCTGATCCGAAATCTCGTGGCTTCAATATTCAAGCAAGCCAGAGATCTCACCCATTTAAAGTTTGAGAATAGGTTGAGGTCGTTTCGGCCCCAAGGCCTCTAATCATTCGCTTTACCAGATGAGACTCTCATACGTTCGTGAGAACGGGCGAGTGCCAGCTATCCTGAGGGAAACTTCGGAGGGAACCAGCTACTAGATGGTTCGATTAGTCTTTCGCCCCTATACCCAGTTCCGACGATCGATTTGCACGTCAGAATCGCTACGGACCTCCATCAGGGTTTCCCCTGACTTCGTCCTGACCAGGCATAGTTCACCATCTTTCGGGTCCCAACGTGTACGCTCTGGGTGCGCCTCTTCTCGCAATGAGAACGAGACGCCCCGGGAGTTCGGAGCCGCGTCGTAGCGCGGCCCATCCTCCCTCGGTCGACGCGAAGCCGACCTTCACTTTCATTGCGCCTTTAGGCTTTTAGATCCCAATGACTCGCGCACATGTTAGACTCCTTGGTCCGTGTTTCAAGACGGGTCCTGAGAGTACCCAAAGCAGTAGCGTCGCCGACCGGTACCATTATTTCTGCCCGTCTGAGGACTCCGCCTGCCAACAGCTGGCCAGGCTCGGGGACGGCACCGGATCCGTACCTCCGGGACACTGGCCTCGCTTGCGGCGGGCCCGACGCAGTTCAAAAATTGCGGCCAGATACCGTGCGTTATACCGCCGGGCAGCCGGCCGGGAAACCGAGGGTCTGCCGCGTGCGCCGAAGCGACGCGACAGTCTTACACCTCGGGCCGTAGACCGGCACTCAACGGGACGCGACGTTCTACTAGGGGAGAAGTGCACGACGACGACGCCGGACGCGGCATAGTGATAACGTGTCGCGATACCGTAGTCCGCGACATCGTCCACTTCGCCGAGCCAACGCCGCTGACGCTGAATCTCCCCATTCGATCTTTCGGGTTTCTCAGGTTTACCCCTGAACGGTTTCACGTACTCTTGAACTCTCTCTTCAAAGTTCTTTTCAACTTTCCCTCACGGTACTTGTTCGCTATCGGTCTCGTGGTCATATTTAGCCTTAGATGGAGTTTACCACCCACTTAGAGCTGCACTCTCAAGCAACCCGACTCTACGGAGAGATCCTCCCAAGACGCTGCACCGGTCACTACGGGCCTGGCACCCTCTACGGGTAAGTGGCCCCATTCAAGATGGACTTGGACGCGGTCATGCGCCTCGGGATATAAGGCGGATCCTCCCAAACACTACATTTCCCTACGGCTGTACCGGGGGATTCAGTGCTGGGCTATTTCCTGTTCGCTCGCCGCTACTAAGGAAATCCTAGTTAGTTTCTTTTCCTCCGCTTAATAATATGCTTAAATTCAGCGGGTAATCTCGCCTACTCTGAGGTCGTCTTAGATGTTTCGATCGTAGAAAGAGAGCGCGTTCGAGCGCGGTAAAGATACAGAGAGTGGAGGCTAATGATTCGAAGAGCAACAAGAATTTCGAAACCGTGGTCCTGGCGCGCAGATCGAGCGTCTTCGAAGATCTGCGAGCGCCTCTCGTCGATCGGCTAATGCCCGAATCGAGTCACGCAACGGTGGTCGCTCGTCCGAAACTCGCTATCCTCCCGGCTACACCGTTTTTCTAGGCAATCCAGGGGAAAGGAGGCAATTCGTGGACAAAACGAACCACCGGGTGAACGACTCCTCAATGTGGGCGTCGTCGACGACGATGGGATGAAATCGTGGCTGGAATACGTTCGACGAAGGCACGCTCGGGCATCGGAAGGAAAAACGAATATTCCAATCTCGACCCCGAACCGTACCCGGACTCGATCGCTTTTAATGTTTTTCAAAGTCGACGTCAAACTAATTCGAATCGACGTCGATGCGTTCGATAATAAAAGCGAACAAAAGTCCGAGCGTGACGCCTTCTCCTCGCCAGATTCCTCTCTCCCTTTTGCGTTCGAAAACCAAACGGCAGTTGCGTCTTACTCCTTTCTCTCTCTCTCTTATATCCGCTAT
>OU696664.1:14519536-14542036 GCA_916049575.1 Ancistrocerus nigricornis | reverse complement strand
TGTGTTATTAACTCTTTCAACAACACAATACCTCATTGCACAACGCAAAAGATAATACCGTTGCATATAATTCGATGTTCATAGAGTAATCAGTTTTTATGTTTTAAAGACTTTGTTGTAAAATATCATTATTATTTAGAGAGTTCCGTGAACATAACTACTCAAAAATAGTGTTATACACGCAGATACAGTATCTCTTTGATACGTTCATCAAATTCGTTCAATAATACCAGGTAATATGTTGCCTAAATAAATTCTTATCGGAATTAACTCGCAATTTACGTTCAATTTTGTTCTATCTCTCACAGTTACATAGTTATATCACAAAAACCAAAAATTCGCAAAACTTTGAGGGGTGATTTCACCCCCTCAAAGTGAATTTCCGCCGAAAAAAAAAATTGTTCCTTAAACAACTCGATGAACTCTACTTACCCACAAAGTTTCATTAAAATCAGAATTTCCGGGTTGGGAATGTTCCCTTGTAAGTCAACATGTAATAATTTAAGTATGAGATTGTACTAACTACGCTCGGTTCAACACGTCTTGCCACACCACCTCTCGAACGAAAACGGTTCCGTGTTACTTCCATTAACGTCTTAATGAGACGATTCACAAACCTAAACACAACATACACATTCTTGAAGTTCATTTTTACTTTTGTCTAATCTCCTACATAATGATTTCCTATCGTACATTACTGAAGCAACATAAAAGGAAGAAAACAGTACAAAACGCTGCGACCAAACCGCAGCGTATAAACGCTCCTATGTAGGGATGGGATCGAGTATCTTGCAAGTATGTTCGAATCTTACTGAAAAGTTTCCAATATTTTACGAGTACTTCAAAACAAAAGCAGTACTTTCAAGTATATTCGAACCCGGACAAGAAAAGTTCGAACCTTTTGTGAGTATTTAAGTAAAGTACTCGGTACTTACAAAAATACTCGAACCTTGACCGAGTAGATTCGAACCTTTTATGAGTACTTCGGTAGCCGCGATGTGAGAGTGACAGGGAAAATAGCGAACGAGCGATGCGCAACGCTCGCTTGTTTATAGCGCGACAGCTACTGAGGGTTCGAGTACTACTTGGAAAAGGTTCGAATCTTACGACAATCGAAGTACTTACAAGTACTTTTTCGAACCTACAGGTAATCATTTTACGGTTCGAAACCTACTTGTATATAAAATGAGTACATTCCAAGTATACTCATTGAAACTTTTTTGTTTTTGAGTAGTAATCGAAACCTCTAAAATGAAACTTGGTTATTGAAACGTACTTGGTTTTGCAAGTACATATTGAACTTGATCCCATCCCTACTCCTATGTAACTAACTTTTTACAAATATTACTTTCGTTCAATCTTTCTTCATCGTTTGCAAAGATGTGTCGTCTTTTTTTTAATAAAATGATGAAAGCAAGAAAACAGGACCGACTGATCTGATTGACTTGTCACGAGCGCAGCATCCTGAAACTGAGTACTACGCGAATAGTGATGGTTCATCAATGTGTTTCAGACAATAATTTGATGGTAGCTTTAAAATTTTTACCAAAATTATAACACGATTTTGCTGTCACATTTAATGTGCTTATAATATTGTACAGATGAGGAATTTGCGAAATTAGACTAGTTGCAAGCAAAATACACACTGCATTTTCAATTATTCAATTCTTCAGCAAATTAATAGACATTTAATATTTACGCCCCACGCTTTTATTTAGTCATATGAGGGAATTCTTCAAAGGCTGTCGTTAGTCATATGAGGGAATTCTTAAAAGGCTGTCGTTAGTCATATGAGGGAATTCTTAAAAGGCTGTCGTTTAGACTGATTAATCAATTATTTTTTCCTTTTTAGTACGATTAAATAAAAGCTTGTTTTTAAAAAATTTTTTTTTTTTTTTAATTTAATTTAATTTTATCTTTTTTAGTCTTGGAGATAATAAAACCTTTAATTTATTATCTTCGTAAAAGTTTTGTTACTTTAGAATAGATGTTCTTAATTTCCTAATTAATATATATTTTTTCGGGATAGTTTGTGTAGCTATAACTTTAACCCTCCCAAAGACAGTAGCTTTTCGAGCTATAATTAAATGTTAGGAGCTAAAATTTGATATCGTCGATCGCTAAATTGATCTTCGTGAGCTAGTATGGTAGCTTTGACTTTCGCTGTGCCAGCTTCTGAATCTAGTATTTCATGTAATCTTTCTATTGATAATAGTAGCTTTGCGAGCTATATAATTAAAGCGAGCGATCTAAAATATGATAACGCTCGTCGCTAAATTTGGTCCGTGAGCTAACTAGTAGATTTTAATAAAAGCTTGTTTTCAAAACATTTTTTTAAATTTATTTTATTCTATTTTATCTTTTTTAATCTTCGAGAAATGAAAACTTTGATTTTATTATGTTCGTAAAATTTGTTAAATTTATGACTAGATGTTGTAATTTAGTCCAACGTTTCGCATTCTTTCCATTTCTGCTATAGCGTCGTTATTGCACGGTTTTTTGCCGCTTAACCTAGAGCAATCTAATGTCTCAATGCACAATCCATCTAGTGACCTCACCCTGCTGAGAGCAACGTAGGCTTGCCCAGCTGCAAAGAGTTTCGGTCCTAAATATATGACTGCATAATCAACTGTGCTGCCCTGCATCTTATGTACTGTCGACGCCCAAGACAATACCATTGGTAGCATTCTTCGTTCAATCGTTCCATAACTTAACTTAGCTGGAAACTGTACCGATTTTGGCTGAATTACATGATTGCCATCATTGCCAAAGTCTACACGAATAGATGGAATGTCCGTTTCATACATTTGTGCGCGTCGGAAATGAGGCCATATGATTTCAGTGATAAATCCAATTGCGCCATTCACGAGTCCTTTAGGTACATCGATGTTGGATCGTAGCATAATTTTTGCCCCTACAAATATTTCTAAAGTCTTAGGCAAACCTGATGTTTTGTTGATATCAGATGGAATGATTTTGTCCATGTCGATATTATCCATTCGCCTTGTTGCATCTACTACGTGGTCTTGTGCTCTTATTTGGAACATGGTTACTCCTTTGTCTCTGTAATGCTCAACAACCGCTTCGTTGTGGTTTTGTACTTGCTGATTTGTCGGATAAATACGAAGAGCCTTATCGATAGAGAATTCACCTGTTGCTTCTATATTCACTTTTTTCGTGAGTTCGGCGAAATGTTCGGCTCGAAGTTGACCAATTCTTAATGCATTCAAAATGTCAACAAAAATTGTGCTTCCTTGCTGTCTCATATTTTCTTTCAATTCAACTAATGTGAATAATCGCCATAAATGTGTCGCGAACGCTAATCTATCGGGTTGTCGGAACACTTGATGACCCCGGACGGGTGGTAGTTGCATCAAGTCACCAAAGTGTAACACATTTATTCCACCGAAGAGCTCTTCGGTGTTCTTCAGTTGCTTCAGCCGTGAGTCGATCATGCATAGCATTTCATAAGGAACCATCGAAATCTCATCAATGAACAGAAACTCAATATTTTTCCACTGTTGACGCATCAGTCTTAAGTAATTTCCAGTTAGCAACGGCATTTGGACAATCTTCCCATCCTTTTGCACTGGTAGTTTGAAGGTGGTATGTAATGTTGAACCCCCAACTAGGCGTGCTGCTACTCCCGTTAATGCACAGACCTTAACGACGAGTTTAGCATAGCATCGATTTGCTTGATTTTTGAGCAGATTAAATAGGAATGTCTTTCCAGTTCCTGCGTTTCCAGTTATGAAGAGTCGTAAACGATCATTACTTCCATTTATTTGATTCAAGATGTTTTGTGTGATATACTTGAATACATCTCTTTGACCAACATTCATTGCTTGTTGCGCAGTCTGGAACTGGTTGTCGTTCATGTGCTCCTCCAGTATTTCTTCGTCCTCTAAATCTAGTTGAGGTGGTTCTTGTTCTAGTATTTCGAATGCATGTATTTGATTGAACGCATTCTCAAGCTGTCCATCACGTTCTCTATAAAGCTCCATATGTACGCTTGTTTGTCGAAGGTGTTGTTCTTTCGCCATAAATGCTGCTCTTGCTGTATCAAACTCCTCTATCAATTCGTTTTCTCTACGATATGGCATGTATTGAAGAAGGAGGCTGTAGTAATAATTTTCTGGATCAGTTGCTGCCATGAAATAAGGCACACGAACAACCGCAGGAATCTTTCTAACTAGTAATTTGCTGTTGTCGTTAAGCTTAATTAATTTTTTTGTTGTAGATCCTTCTGTCTCATATTCATCAACGCATTCATCATTATTATCCTCTTGTTTCGCATAATATGGCTCAAACAACATTGTAAACTCAAGCAGGCTCATATCATTGAAATTATAATCTGCATGCTCGGTTGGTCGTTTCTCGTATCTTTCAAACATGTTAGCATAGTACCCAATTGCTCGACCTGTTCCATCAAATTTGAGCACCTTGTACCTCTGCTCTGGCTTTCGAGTGTTGAGAAATACGCACTTTCTTGTGCTATCTCGAAGTTTTAGATGACACAGCCGGAAAGCGCATTCACATGCCGAAACTTGTCGTTCTTTCATTATCCTCATGCAGATTTTGAAAAGCTTGCGAGATATATCCGATTCCTCTCGTCTGATCTGTCGTATCGCTTGTGCAATATCAAAGCCGAGTTCTATTGGTTCCGACTTTGATATGTACTTGGCGACGTAAAATGCTATAGCCTCGTTCGAACCACACGGTTGAATGTCCATGTTGGCTTGCCAGAGTCGAAGAAGTATTGGATTGTAGTTATTAACCCATCGTTCTTCTTTTCCTCGCTTTAGTAAGCATATTCTTCCTCCGTTTCTAAGAAAGTCATCTGATGAGTGAGCGACAATGCGGGACTCGGCACATTCTTGTCTAGGGAAATTGAACCGACACGTTGTTGCTGTGTGGTTCTTCTTGCATGAGTGTGTATGGCGATGGATCTGAGTCTTTTTCACCAACTCGTATAATTCTGAACCTTCGGGCGGCATTAGGCAAGTACATACTTGATCCAGCAGACGTATTCCCTCCTCTGTGTCAAATGACGGATAATTTTCAATCCATACGACCATGTGAAGGTGTGGACTTCCACGATTCTGGAACTCTATTCGCCACCAAAAATCTTGTAATCGTCCACCGAAAACTTCCTTACTAGACTTGATAAATGTCATCAGCGCATTGACACGAATCATGAAGTGACGACTTACAATTACTGGATACTGTTCGATCAATCGTTGCGTCGCAACTACGTCGAGACTATTTGGATCTTCATCTGGTCTTCCGTCTGCGATTAAGAGAGCTTTTCGCATATCCAACCAATTCAAATCATTGCAACTGAAGGTCACGAAGTATGTTGGGTGTCCAATACATCTAATTTGTGCAATCAGTTCATTTAGAGCCGTTCGCCAATATGCTGATGTTCCTCTTAAGTTCCTAATTAAGAGATGCACATCTTCAACCATCCCATCTTGACCCTCAATCTTCTTCGCGCAAGCTGCAATCGTAGCCTTTATTCGGTAAAACTCAAACACGGACAATGCATAGAACAGATAGTCAATGGAGTTATTTTCACTGGTCTCGCTTGTTCGTTCAAGCCGTTTACACCATAAGGGAACAGATAGAACCAAGCAAACTCTTCTGCTTTTCGCTCATGAGTTTGGTTCACGATGTTATTTTTTGTTTTGCGAATAATTTTATTCATCTCGCTCGATACTTGTAATTCTTCCTCTACATCTGGTTGCTGGCAATCAATTGGAAGCATTACAGATGTTTCTACTGGGATTGCTTGTACGTGTGATGTCTCACGAAGTGATTGGTTGAGCGCTCCTTGTGATGGTAGTGGTTCATTTCCTTGCAACGGCTGATCATCAATAATGTCATTCTTTACATGTACATCAATGTAATTGAGTGTGAATTGGACGTTAAGAGATCCCGTTGCTCGTTTACAGATTCGAACAAGTTCTTCAATGTTATCGCATTCGATTACACAAGCTCTACCATCACTTGCGGGAGCACCTTTAAGACCACATGAATGGGAGTCAGTAAAATAATATTTGTTATCATAATACATGACTCCTAGTGTCTTGGATACAGCTATTAAGGCTCCAGCTTGATGATCCACGAATATTCTGTGAATGGCTTCTGTCAATATTATACCCAAATTGTCGTGATTGACAGCATCTTTCAAACTTCCATAGAAGCTGGTTTCCTCCTCATATTCAATGGAGAATGCTTTATTATACATGATGAAATCTCGCTTGATGACATCGAAATTACGCACTTCTAAGTATTCACTTTCATCTACAGGATACGCTAAGGTGTTATTTGTAGACAACAATCTAATATTCGTATACAAACTATCGCCTTCAATCACGTTTTCATTAAGTGTGTTTGTTGACCATTTACCAGGTGGTAGAATGGCAGCTCTTACGATATTGGCGAGTACCATTGCACAACATTGAACTCCTGCATAGCCTGATGTAAAGACATCCTGATTCGCTTGATTCCATGAGGCTCGTACAATTCTGGCCACCTCGTTTATTGTCTTGTATTCGGACACATCGGGTTGTTGAACGGCTTCTACTGGTCGTTGGTGAGTAACTCTAACAAAATCTTGCGGACATATCTGTGCATCGTGATTTATGATAACATCTTTGTACAACGGGTTATTAGCGATAAGCCATTGCAAAGCTTCATATACTTTGGTACGCGATATCGAAAACTCTCGTGTGATGTTTAGATTCTGCATGTGTTCTGTAATAACTACCATTGCTGTATTATCAGTCGATCTAGGCAGCATATTCGCTAACTTTTCAGTAACTTCAAAAATGTCTAGAGCAAAAAGTACTGCTTGTCCACGAAAGCCATATTGTCCAAATTGTCCATTAAATTTGATTATTTTTAAAAATGGAATAATTCTGGACAGGAGACGTTGCTCCGACTGTGATAATTGCTGAATCACGTCAGGTATCGCCCCAGGATTCATGTTGTTCCAGTAAGCTTTTGATGGTGTTATAGATTTACTACTGGTAACGTGTTTATTGCAGCGACGACACAATATTAAAACTGATTTTTTATTTAACTCGTCCGGCAAATATAGCGGGGATGATGTGCTGACTCTATATATTCTAATCTGATTTCGATAACATCGCTTTGTACATATTTCGCATGTTTTATCGCAAAAAGTGTAGATGGCTTTCTGAAACACTTGTATGTTAGCACTAAGTGTCGCTCTTACTTCGTACCAATATTGTCTTAGATTTTCCAATCGAGCTTCGCGTTGCTGTGGTGTTTCAGCTGCTCTTACTTGCGATTTATGTTGTTTTTCTTTTTGTAATCGCGCTTCTCGATGAGAAGTAGATTCGTTATGCCTATATTCACAACGTTTTTCTATCCTTCGTCGCTTTATTTCATTCCCATGATTTGCGATCTTTTGCTGTCGCTTAAATTTTTCCTTTTCCAACCGTCTCTTCCGTTGCGTGACGGTTTCCCTAATTTTATGTGTCATTTTTATAAATCTTTACTTGTTGTGTAAACGATATTTAAATCTGACGCGCTTTTCTTTTTTTTCGACTTATCTATTTCGATTAACGAATTTATATTCAGTTAATTAGATAGACAGATAAGTCTCGAAATGTTCGTACACGCTCGGATACTTTCGGGATCTCGCCGAGTATCATACTGTGGAGAACTCGTTCGATCTCGATCGATTTTTCTTGACTCGACCCGAAATTGAAATGTCGGGAAACTGCACATCTCTACTTTTCAATGACATTAATTAGATATTTGATCAATACAAATAGATTTTGATGTAGTTCACAATATACATATATTATCCCTTAATTTCAATAAATTGTTTTTGTAATAGCGAAAATTCAATTTTTCTTTTCAACAACGAGAACATGATATCTAGTCAACTACTCTTTCTATTTTTTGTCAAAAATTCAAAGGATTTAGTTCAATTCTAAACAAGCAATTCTACTTTAATTCTCTTACAATCCATTCATACTGAACATATATTAAAAAAACATTGATTATTTATTTAATTATTTAAACAGATGCTGCATTCGCAGAAAAAATGGTAGCGGAGGATAAAATTAAAGATCTAGAGGAAGAGCGAGCGCGAGATCGCACAAATTTTATGGCGGAAATGAAACGGATGGAACAGCAGTTCCAGAAGGAATTACAGAACCAGCTTACCATACAACAGCAACACCACCAGAAACAATTACAAGAACTGCACAAAGATCCCCGAAAGGACCGCCAGCAGGCACCTGAAGCGCACCGGCCGGTGCAACAACAGGCGCAGCGGCCGGTGCAACACGCGCAGCAGGAGGCGCAGCCGCCACAGACACAGGAGGCGCAGGCAGCAGGCCCCAGTAATTAATATTTATTAATATTTACAATATAATTAATTAAAGTCACAGCATTTTATTTTTATTTATGTCTTAATTTCAGTTCGTAGAAGACGACCACGCGCTGGGCGATCTGCCCGCCTGTGGCGGCTGCGTCACCAAGATAAGAAGGCGCGCGAGATGGCGGTCCTGTTCGGGAAAATGGCAGAAGAAAGTGGCAGAATAAATCACACCAACTAAAACCAATTAAATACCACCAATTAAAACCTTATTTGTCTTTGGTGGTGCTGGTGCTGCCTGTTCTATTCTTTTGTAATTGTTGTTGTATTCATTTCATTTCCGCCATAAAATGTGTGCGATCTCGTGCTTGCTCTTCCTCTAGATCTTTTATTTTATATTCCGCTACTATCCGCTACAATACAAGACTGGTTAATAAATTATTTTTTCCTTTTTAGTACGATTAAATAAAAGCTTGTTTTTAAAAAATTTTTTTTTTTTATTTTAATTTAATTTTATCTTTTTTAGTCTTGGAGATAATAAAACCTTTAATTTATTATCTTCGTAAAAGTTTTGTTACTTTAGAATAGATGTTCTTAATTTTCTAATTAATATATATTCTTTCGGGTTAGCTTGTGTAGCCAAAATTTTAACCTATAAGACAGAAGTTATGCGAGCTATAATTAAAGCTTTAAAGATCTAAAATATGAAAGCGCCGACTGCTAAATATAACTTTAAGAGATAATATGTAAGCTTTAGAAGCTAATATGATATATCGTATTGAAAACAAATATTGCAGCTTTGGGAGCTAATATGAAAGCTTTGGGAGCCAAAGGAGCTTCGGGAGCAAATATGGTAGCTTTGGTAGCAAATGTAGCTTGTGGAGCAAATATATGATAGCGCCGGTCGCAAATGTAGCTTCGGGAGCTATTATTTCGCGTAATAATTTTGTCGAAGATCTTCGATGCATATGATCCAAAGTTCCATTAAGGAATGACGCGAGTCCTTTGCATATAGCGATCGTAGCGTACCTAAACGTATCGATATATTGATTTTCACTCATTTCGATCATCTCCCGTAATTTTAGATGTGAGTCCAATTTATTTCCCTGATTGGTGCAAGCGATTCTATACTCGAAAATAGTCCAATCACGATGAATCTGCCAAACTCTGAAGTTTCCGTGATCTATGGGGCCGAACCTAGCGGATTTTGCAATTTCGGCGACAAAATCTGATCAATTTTTAATTACGTGTGGAATATGGAATCGGATAGTGTTGAGTAATAATAAGGGGACTTATCTCGAAAAATTGTGTGTGACACGAAGAGTTTACTTAACGGAATACGTCGGCCACCGATCACAGCGACCATAAAATTTCAAATCTGACAACTGTCAGATGATTTGACGAAAAGGTTAGAAATACATATAAAGATCTTATCAATTAACTGTAGTTTGCTTCTTACTTAATGTAGGACGTGATAAACAATTTATTTTAAATATTTATATGATTTTGTGAAGTTTTTAAGTAATTATATTGATGGTAATGATTTGTAGAATGCATTGTTAAGATATGAGACGGATGAACCTTGCGTACAAATTGAAGTACCTAATGAAGGTTCATTTGAGGCTTTGAAGGATTCTTAAACATTTAATTATGATGCTACACTTGGTCTTTTGACTACACGGAAGTCAGAGCACGATAGGAAAAAGTTCTAAAATCAACTTCTAATCGAGTACGTATATCCAATTTGATAGTTGGTGTATTTTTATATATATATATATACATTTATCAAGACAATTTACATATATATTCTATTCTAGGCAGGTGAACTTATTTGGAATAAAGACCTAACAACATAAGCTGGTTATTTGACAGTTGCTATATCACGGTCTGTAGGAGGTAAATGTACACATTTTACTGGACTATGAACGACTTTTATAATCGAAAAAGTTGAAAAATCAGTAAATATAATTATATAATTTGAATTTTATTCTCATTTCAGATGATGGAAGCTCTAGAATATGTAGACGAGAGGATATCTTTACTATTAGAGGCAGGTTTACCTATTTCTAATGAAAACATGACAACGTAAGCTGGTTATTTAGTAGCAGCTATATCATGGTCTGTACAAGGTAAATTTACACATTTAACTTAACTATGAACGACTTTTATAATAGAAAAAGTTGGAAAATCATAATATATATTTAAAGAATTCTAATTTCTTTCTCATTTCAGGTGATGGAATCCATGGAATATGTAGACGAGAGGATATCTTTAATATTACAGGCCTGGTTAAACTATTTCTGATAAATACATGACAACGTAAGCTGGTTATTTAGTAGCAGCTATATCATGGTCTGTACAAGGTAAATTTACACATTTAACTTAACTATGAACGACTTTTATAATAGAAAAAGTTGGAAAATCATAATATATATTTAAAGAATTCTAATTTCTTTCTCATTTCAGGTGATGGAAGCTCTAGAATATGTAGACGAGAGGATATCTTTAATATTACAGGCCTGGTTAAACTATTTCTGATAAATACATGACAACGTAAGCTGGTTATTTAGTAGCAGCTATATCATGGTCTGTTCAAGGTAAATTTATACATTTAACTTGACTATGAACGACTTTTATAATAGAAAATGTTTGAAAATCATAATATATATTTAAATAATTCTAATTTCTTTTCATTTCAGGTGATGGAAGCTCTAGAATATGTAGACGAGAGGATATCTTTAATATTACAGGCCTGGTTAAACTATTTCTAATAAATACATGACAACGTAAGCCGTTTATTTACTAGCAGCTATGACCTGGTCTGTACAAGGTAAATTGACATATTTAACTTGACTTTGAACATCTTTTATAATAGAAAAAGTTGAAAATCAGAATATATATTTAAATAATTCTAATTTCTTTTCATTTCAGGTGATGGAAGCTCTAGAATATGTAGACGAGAGGATATCTTTACTATTAGAGGCAGGTTAACCTACTTCTGATGAATACATGACAACGTAAGCTGGTTATTTGACAGCTGCTATGACCTGGTCTGTACAAGGTAACTTTAAACATTTAACTTAACTATGAACGACTTTTCTAATAGAAAAAGTTAGTAAATCATAATATATATTCAAACAATTCAAATTTCTTTCTCATTTCAGGTGATGGAAGCTCAAGAATATGTAGACGGGAGAATATCTTTACTATTGCAGGCCTGACTAACATATTTCGAATGAATACATGACAACGTAAGCGGTTTATTTAGCAATTGTTATGACATATAGAATGAATTTTTCTATGAATAATTGTATTATCAATGTTTCAATTAATAAACTATTTAGTATTATGAAAATTGAGTGTTATTATCTTAAAATTTCCTTCTTAATCTTCAATATTATAAATGTGACTAATGTTTCAATTAATAAACTATTTAGTATTCTGAAAACTGAGTGTTATCTTAAAATTTCCACATTAATCTCCAATATTATAAATGTGACTAATGTTTTAATTAATAAACTATTTAGTATTCTGAAAACTGAGTGTTATTATCTTAAAATTTCCTTATTAATCTCCAATATTATATAAATATTAAAAATATATTGTTTACCAAAAATTTGATTAATGTTTCAATTAATAAATTATTTAGTCATGAAAACTGAGCATTATCATCTTAAAATTTCCTTATTAATCTCCACTATTATATAAATATTAAAAATATATTGTTTAGAAAGTTCCACATAAAGTTAGAAGAAGACTAAAGTTATTTAAGATGACCTTTCCACGTACACCACACATACGTAAAAACGAGTTCGACTGTTATACGAAGCGTAAATGTAAAATGGATCAAGAAGGTTAATATTTACAGCGCTACACTCGTCGCATAATCTCGTCAAATATAATATTAATTTCGGTTCTATCGATATTTCGAGTAAAGTATAACAGGGTTAGTTATAGGAGGTTAAGCTGTTAAAAAGTTGTCGGAAAATTTAAAAAAAAAAAAATTCATAGGATATGTGCCAGGAATCGAACTTCCAACCTCGGAAACATCAGGCTGACACGCTACCATCTCGGCTACTCGTTGACTTGATACACTATAGCGCTTTACGATATGTAAGTATCGTTAAAAATTACTCGAAAGAACCCTTTACTTTTCCGAAAATTTTTTTCAAAGAAATGTATTGTCACCGAGTTACGTACGTGTGCGAAATTTCAAGTCGATCGGATAACTAAAAGTGGGTCAAATTAAGCTTGCAAGATTTTAATAAATAAACTATTTCGAAATCATGTAAACTGAGCGTTATCATTTCAAAATTACCTTATTACTTTTCAATATTATCTAAATATTAGAAATATATCGTGTACCAAGAATTGTATTATCGACGTTTTAATAAATAAACTATTTCGTCATCATGTAAACCGAGCGTTAACATTTAAAAATTACCTTATTACTCTTCAATATTTTATAAATATTAAAAATATATTGTGTCCAAAGTTGCACATAAAGTCAGAAGTAAATTAAAGTTAGTTGCGAAGGATTTTACATATTTTTCCCAAATTTTTGTCCAAACGTCTATCATTTACAACGTCCGATCTATTCCGTTTTCTTTATGATCAGTATTCATAGCAGATGCTCAATTTGTTTCTCTTTCGTAGTGAGAAACTGAATATATCGATTCTCACCTTTTTACGATCATCTCCCGTAATTTTCGATGTGAGTTAAATTTTTAATCCTGATTGGCGCAAGGGACGCTGTACCATAAAATAGTCGTATCGCAATGAATATGACCGAGTCGGAAGTTTTTAGTGACTTTTTCCATAAATTAAAAAATGAAGTGGTAGCTTTGTCCTCAATTCATAGCACACGGCCTATTTCGTTCTTTGCCTTGGCGATACTCACACGCAGGGTGTGTGCACTCAATGTATAAGCATAGGAGCCGTATTTGTCTATCCCCTTTTGCCCTTACCAACCTTTAATAATAAAATATGAAGCACATTTTTAGTGATACTACATTGGTCACAGTGGCTCGAAGACTGGTAGCGCCCTCATTTCTGCTCATTTCGACCTCTTTGCGCATGCGCGTTGTATAAAATAATAGACTGGAGGGCAGCACTAACGAATGCAAGGCTGCCTTGGTTGCTGTTCGTATAATTTGTATGGAAAAAACTGATAAACGTCTAGCCCCCGGGGCTAGACCCGAGTCCAGCACCGAAAGCCATCAAGCCCCTTAAACCCGCTAGCCCGTTTGTCTGCTAAGCCCGCTAGCCGGCTAATTGGAAGGGGCACATAAGATACATTAGGCACATAACATACATTTGTGGAAAGCCGTCTGTTAAGTAAATAGTGAGATAGATAGATTCTTCGAAATTGTTTATTATCGATTAAGAAATTGACAGCAGGATGGACAAAGACTTCAAAGACTTTCGCTCGATTTTACGATTTACCTATCATTAGTGATAAGGGAGCATTTGCCGAAGCAATTTTGAAATAATTTTTGTAATTTCGTTTATGTTATGTTCAGTTAGTGTTATTTTTTGTTATGTTCGTTGTCTCAAGTTCTGAAAGAAATAACATATGTTTCATTCTTACCCAATGTGATTTTCTATGTTGCCGTATTAAGCTTTAAACATCTACATTTGATCTTGAGGAAGAGGCGCGGAATACAATTAAATGATTAAACGAACTTACCTAAGTGAAGTTCAATCATAATTGTATGTAGCGCCTCTTCCGAAAGATCAGTCCCAAAATAAGAATTCTGAAATTGTTAGCTGTGGTTTTATTATTATAATCAATTTCTTAATCGATAATAAACAATTTCGAAGAATCTATCTATCTCACTATTTACTTAACAGACGGCTTTCCACAAATGTATGTTATGTGCCTAATGTATCTTATGTGCCCCTTCCAATTAGCCGGCTAGCGGGCTTAGCAGACAAACGGGCTAGCGGGTTTAAGCGGCTTGATGGCTTTCGGTGCTGGACTCGGGTCTAGCCCCAGGGGCTAGACGTTTATCAGTTTTTTCCATACAAATTATACGAACAGCAACCAAGGCAGCCTTGCATTCGTTAGTGCTGCCCTCCAGTCTATTATTTTATACAACGCGCATGCGCAAAGAGGTGAAATGAGTGCGCCACCAGTCTTCAAGCAACTGTGACCAATGTAGTATCACTAAAAATGTACTTCATATTTTATTATTATGGGTTGGTATGGGCCGAAGGGGATAGACCATGGTGGGGGTAAGAAGTGCACATACCCTGCTCACACGTGCTCGAAATTCGGTAAGTACCTGTTAACAATTTATATGCTTAATTTATTTAAAATTTTCTGGCATATACATTAAGCTTTCCGTAATATTACGGAAATGTGGCCAACTATTTAATTTGTATTTTTAATTTATTAGAAACTGACTTCTACATAAAAGAAAAGCAAAACCGTGTAAAAATCAAAAAGACGCCATGGAGAATGAACAAATGGATTTGGGTAAGTCTAATTTCCAAAGAGAATTAAAAGTAAATTAAAACTTAGTTAATGAGAATCACTTTTTAGAATTGCTTTTTTCTAGAAAATAAAATTTTTATTTTATTATTTTTAATGTGTTCTTCGTTTTTGAAAAATTGTAATATTGTAATTTTCGTGTGAGTTCTCGAGAGTATGATACTCGCCGAAATCCCGAGACTATTCCGCTACATACGACTATTTCGAGATCTCGAAAGTTACGCGCATAACCTAACAGTATGCGAAGAAGCAGCGCGTCGCGTCATGTTTCCGATATGATCTTTCTAGATTAATCTAGTTAAACGATGATGAAATATTAATATGTAAAAACGTTTAATTGTTTAAGTAGATTAATCAAGAAAGATCATATTGGAAACATGACGCGACGCGCTGCTTCTGCGCATACCGTTAGGTTATGCGCGTAACTTTCGAGATCTCGAAATGTTCGTACACGCTCGGATACTTTCGGGATCTCGCCGAGTATCATACTGTGGAGAACTCGTTCGATCTCTCACAATATATTCATTCTAGACATATATTCAAGAAACATTCATTATTTATTTAATTATTTAAACAGATGCTACATACGCTGAAAAGATTCTTGCCGAAGACAAAATAAAAGATTTGGAGGAAGAGCGAGCAAGAGATCGAGCCCATTTCATGGCGGAAATGAAACGGATGGAGCAACAATTTCAGAAAGAATTGGCGAATCAACTAAACATACAGCAGCAGCAGCACCAAAAGCAAATAAAAGAAGTGCAGAAAGATCCTCGACAGCACCGCCAGCAGCCACCTGAAGCGCACCGGCCGGTGCAGCAACAGGCGCAGCAGCCCGCAGCGCAGCAGGAAGCGCAGCCGCCACAGGAGGCGCAGGCAGCGGAGGCGCAGGCAGCAGGCCCCAGTAATTAATATTTATTAATATTTACAATATAATTAATTAAAGTCACAGCATTTTATTTTTATTTATGTCTTAATTTCAGTTCGTAGAAGACGACCACGCGCTGGACGATCTGTCCGCCTGTGGCGGCTGCGTCACCAGGAGAAGAAGGCGCATGAAATGGCAGTCCTTTTTGCAAAAATGGCCGAAGAATCGGGAAAAATATCAACCAGTAATAATAACTCTTAATTTGCCTTTGGTGGTGCTGCTGCTGTAATTGCTCTATTGTTTTGTAATTCTTTCTGGAACTGTTGTTCCATTCTTTTCATCTCCGCCATAAAATGTGCTCGATCTCTTGCTCGCTCTTCCTCCAAATCTTTTATTTTGTCTTCGGCAAGAATCTTTTCAGCGTATGTAGCATCTGTCAAAAAAATAAAAAATTTTATGTAACGTCTTTTGATTTTCTAAATAATTTTATTTATCATCCATTAATACCCTAATAAACCGTTAGGATAATCTAGCTTAGTCATGAAATTTATTATATATGGAAGTATAGAGCATACATATATATATATATTGTAACGTTTCGCCTTCCTTTCTTTTCAAAGCTTACGTTACTTTTCCGAATAGTTTGGTCTTTTTAGGACTGGTAGTGAAAAGTGGGAAAATGGTTAATTAATTTATACAAAAGTTCGATTAAATTCCGTTTATTTAAAGGCTGCTTTTCTTTTTCGCTCGGCCGTCGTTCTCGAACAGCTGATCGCGCCGTATTTATCTTTTTTGTCGTCGCTAAAGTCGTCGCTCTCGTTTGACACACACACGCATGCACTCTTCGATGCTCATTCGTACACACTTATACTCGCTCGGCTATACTCAGTCTCTCACTCGGACACACGCTCTTAATCTATTACTTATGACTAAAGGGACGATGAGGTAATAGAAATAACGAGAGACACCATTTCAGATAACAGAATCTGTAGAATATGTCTACGTTCCAAAATGCTACTCAATCATGGGGTGGGAAATAATTTGAAGACTATGGATAGAAATCTTCAATCTTTCCAAAAGTTTCTTATATACACATACAGATTCCAAAAGACAATAGATGTATAAAGAACGTATTCAACTTATGTGTGAGTGTAGTCAGGTAACAAATCACTTTTTATAGAAAATATAATGTCTTATGTGTTTAAAATTATGAATTTATTAAACTTATTAAATTATTTTTAGGTTTTTATGGAATAATCGGTCAAAGTATAATAGTTGAAGAATCAGCAGTTGGAATATCAGCAGGAAGGGTAACAAGAACTTTAAAAATCAGTAGATTACTGTGGTGCATATGCACAAGCATGGAGATTTTATTTTGTATAAAGAATTGTATTATCGACGTTTTAATAAATAAACTATTTCGACATCATGTAAACGGAGCGTTATCATTTCAAAATTACCATATTACTCTTCAATATTATATAAATATTAGAAATATATCGTGTTTCAAGAATTGTATTATTGACGTTTTAATAAAAAACAGAATAAAAACATTAATATCTTTAATAGTAACTTTTAATCTATATATTTGTTTTAGCAAAGAAATGAAGGAATTACCATGTCAACTGTATTCATAGTTAAAGATCTTCGGTTAAATTCATTCCAAGAGTAGATATAATCCAAGAACCAAGCGTCTGTAAAATATTATTATGTTAAAGGTGAACGAAAACATTAAAACTGTATATAATATCAAAAAAAGTTACTTTCCTTTTATTTCTTGCATATTTTGGACCAATTCTTTGTAGAATACTGAAATAGAATAAAACATTAGTATCTTTAATAGTAACTTTTAATCTATATATTTGTTTTAGCAAAGAAATGAAGGAATTTCCATGTCAACTGTATTCATTGTTAAAGATCTTCGGTTAAATTCATTCCAAGAGTAGATATAATCCAAGAACCAAGCGTCTGTAAAATATTATTAGGTTAAAGGTGAACGAAAACATTAGAACTGTATATAATATCAAAAAAAGTTACTTTCTTTTTATTTCAAGCATATTTTGGACCAAATCTTACTAGAATACTGAAATAGAATAAAACATTAGTATCTTTAATAGTAACTTTTAATCTATATATTCGTTTTAGCAAAGAAATGAAGGAATTACCAAGTCAACTGTATTCATAGTTAAAGATCTTCGGTTAAATTCATTCCAAGAGTAGATATAATCCAAGAACCAAGCGTCTGTAAAATATTATTATGTTAAAGGTGAACGAAATCATTAGAACTGTATATAATATCAAAGAAAGGTACTTTCCTTTTATTTCAAGCATATTTTTGATGAAAGCTAAGTTGTCCACTGAAACAGAATAAAAACATTAATATGTAGACGAGAGAATATCTTTAATATTGGATGCCTGGTTAACCTATTTCCAATAAGTTGGAAAATCATAATATATATTTAAATAATTCTAATTTCTTTCTCATTTCAAGTGATAGAAGCTTTAGAATATGTAGACGAGAGAATATCTTTAATATTCGAGGCCTGGTTAAACTATTTCCGATGAGTCCATAACAACGTAAGCTGGTTATTTGACAGCTGCTATGACCTGGTCTGTACAAGGTAACTTTAAACATTTAACTTAACTATGAACGACTTTTCTAATAGAAAAAGTTAGTAAATCATAATATATATTCAAACAATTCAAATTTCTTTCTCATTTCAGGTGATGGAAGCTCAAGAATATGTAGACGGGAGAATATCTTTACTATTGCAGGCCTGACTAACATATTTCGAATGAATAAATGACAACGTTAGCGGTTTATTTAGCAACTGTTATGACATATGGAATGAATTTTCCTTCGAATAATTGTATTATCAATGTTTCAATTAATAAACTATTTCGACATTATATAAACTGACCAGTCTTTTCCAAATTACCTTCGAACTGTACTATATTATATAATATTAAAAATACATTGTTTACCAAAAATCTGTTTAATGTTTCAATTAATTAACTATTTATTATTATGAAAATTAAGTGTTATTATCTTAAAATTTCCTTCTTAAACTCCAATTTCATAAATCTAATGTTTCAATTAATAAACTATTTAGTATTCTGAAAACTGAGGTTTATTATCTTGAAATTTATTTATTAATCTCCATTATTATATAAATATTAAAAATATATTGTCTAGAAAGTTCCACATAAAGTTAGAAGAAGACCTTAGAAGTTATTTAAGAAGACCTTTTCACGTGCACCACACATACGTAAAAACGAGTTCGACTTGTATACGAAGCGTAAATGTAAAAGAGATCAAGAAGGTTAATATTTACGGCGCTACACTCGTCATATAATCTCGTCAAATATAATATTAATTTCGGTTCTATCGATATTTCGAGTAAAGTATAACAGGGTTAGTTATATGAAGTTAAGCTCTTAAAAAGTTGTCGGAAATTTAAATAAAAAAAAATTCGTAAGATATGTGCCGGGAATCGAACCTCCGACATCGGAAACATCAGGCTGACACGCTACCATCTCGGCTACTCGTTGACTTGATATTCTATAGCGCTTTTCGATATGTAAGTATCATTAAAAATTATTCGAAAGAACCCTTTACTTTTTTGAAAATTTTTTTTCAAAAAAATTTATTAACATCCGAGTTACGTATGTGTATAAAATTTCACGTCGATCGAATATGTAGAAATAGGAAAAAAAAAAATTTTGAAATTAACCCTTTACTTTTGCGAAAATTTTTTTTCAAAAAAATGCATTGTCATCCGAGTTACGTATGTCTGCGAAATTTCAAGTCGATCGGATAACTAGAAGTGGGTCAAATTAAGCTTGCAAGATTTGTACCTGACATAGTGACCAAACTTAATAAAAGCTTGTAAAAACGGTCAAATTTCGAGGGAAAACGGCGAGGCAAGAAAAACTTAGTCTCTCGCGATTCGAACGACACGCTGTGAGATTCGATGCTACACGAAAGATATTCGTCCCAAAATACGGCCATCCATCTGACAATTCGAACGAAAATATTCGAATCGTTGCGCCGAGAGATCGGCGACGGTACATCGAATGCATCGACGAAACGAGCTCTCTGGACACACATCGTCCTTAAAGCGACGCACCGTGGTCCGACTGACGTCCCTCCCTCGCATAGACTTCTCCGAAGAAACTTCCTTTCGCAGATCGAGTTCAAAGTCTCGTCTGCCTTCTCACAGAGCTCGAGTCGCGCCTTCTAGCGTGGAGTCCGCGCCGTGCCGCCGAAGCGTGCATGCCCCTTTTATATACCGATTCTGCGGCCGACCTGTCGGCGACGGTGTCTAAAAGTTGCGTTAATCGCCGTTTCGCATCGATAAATACATTAGTTATTTATTTATTTAAACATTTATTTACTTATTAACATTTCAGCATATAACACCTTTAAGAAAAAAAAATTGGAACGTTTTCTCCCATAAGAGAACGTGCTTTAGACCGTGCTTCGCCGACAGGTCGGCCGCAGAATCGGTATATATGAGGGACATGCACGCTACGGCGGCAGAGAACGGGATCCTCGCGAGAAGGGGCGACTCGCGCTTGGATCGCCGTACGAACGTACTTTGACGATTCTTACGTACCGTGAGAGGGCACACGGTACTTTGAACTCGATTCCCGAGAAAAATTTTTTCGACGGATACTAATATGACTGGATGTCGAATAACACGCATTTAGATTGGAAACTAATGCGATTGAGAAAAAATTTCTAAGTTTTTCGAGGTACGTCGTTTTTCCTTGAAATTTGAACGTTTTTTCCCATAAGAGAGCGTGTATAAGACCGTGCTTCGCCGACAGGCCGGCCGAAAAATCGGTATATGTAGGGGTGTGGTACGTGTCTCGGCTGTACGGGGTTTACCGTACCGAGAAGGTATATCGCTGTGGGACCTTCCTGTCGAGCACCATTCAACCGGGTAAATGCATCGGAGTTGCCTGATATGGAATTTGAAACCAAAAGTCGATCGACAACTCGATCGATTTCTTCCATAAGACGCCGTGCATAAAACCGGGTATAGCCGACAGGTCGGACATAGAATCGGTATCAATGAGGGATGTGCTCGTTTCGAATGCACGTACGAGCTTTCCTGCCGAGAGCAGTTATACCGAGCGTATTTATGCTGAACTTGCATGTGGAGGACCGAGCAGGCGGTCCCTCCAAGAATAATCCTTATCGATCGCATTAATGCGACGTTCATGTTAACACATACGTACCACGGGTCGGTGTCTATGACCGAATGGCCCATACGTGGTGAGCGCTACGGCGTTGGTGGTGGTTGATTCGTTTTATAAACGAATCTCCCGTATAAGGGAGGTGGTGCATGATGTTATTTCTGGGACGTTTCGTGTAGACACATAAGTACCACGGGTCGGTGTCTATGACCGAATGGCCCATACGTGGTGAGCGCTACGGCGTTGGTGGTGGTTGATTCGTTTTTTAAACAATTCTCCCGTATAACGGAGGTGCAAGTCCTACGGTTACCGTAGGACGATATAGGGCCGAGAATCGAAGATATTTCGATGCAGGGCGTACATTTCTTTTTTTTTTACCTTTTTTTACTTTTTATTTTTGTGTCGAAAGTTATGCCATCGTCGGCAATACCCGACAAAAGTACGGTTGCACGCACACATAATTAGATTGTCGTGCGAAGGATAGTTTGGCACGTTAATAAAAGGCGTGTTAATGGCACCGTCGCCGATTGATCGGCTAGTTAGTAATGCGGATCTAAAAACGCGCGCGACAAACGCGCGTGGGCGCGTCCGTCGCCTTATAAATTTACCCGTAAATTCATACGGTGGGAAAAATTCAGTCGCATTGCTTTACCGCTGGAACTTTGAAATTAAATCAAGATCCGGCAGTCGCATTGCTTTACCGCTGGAACGTTGAAATTAAATCAAGATCCGGCAGTCGCATTGCTTTACCGCTGGAACGTTGAAATTAAATCAAGATCCGGCAGTCGCATTGCTTTACCGCTCGAACTTTGAAATTAAATCAAGATCCGGCAGTCGCATTACAGACTAACGGCAGTTAGGCCTGTCCGTCGCAAAAAATCGGACTAACGCCGGTGGTATATTTACAGCAAAATCGTAAATTTGAAGGGAAGGGGAAACCTTGAATTGCTAATATCTCATCGACGCGAAGTGCTACATAATTTTGGTTTGTTTCATCGTAATCCTGGAACTTTTTCCTTTTCGTTGATATATAATTTATTAGGATCGCGGCTTCCAATAAGGTAATAATCTAATTTATGTGTTTTTAAATTTTATGAAATATCAATTTTATCAGTCTTTTTTTTTCCGACCTTTTTCGTTAACATTGCGAGTATATCTATATCATACACAAATAACATTAAAAATGTAAAGTGGGCCGTCGCTGTAGTTAATATAAACAATAAATCGTGCTTTTTCTTGCTACATAAAGATATTAAATCAATGATGCGTCGCATCTTTATTAATAACTTTTTATCAAATATCTATAATTTTAATTTCCATATTAGTTCTTTAGACTTTGTTAAACATTGTTGACTTCATAAATTACACATTCTCCTTCAAACAATTTTACTAAAATAACAATCTCTGTAAAAAACCTTGTACAAAGTACGCGACGGCCCGCTTTCTTCGTAAACGTTAAATATAATATAACATTTTGGTACGTCTATCAATCCAGGAACAATATTTAACATGTTTGTATAGATAATAAATAATTCTAATTTTTCGAAGGTTATCCATATACAATTTTTAGATAAT
>OU696664.1:14509536-14514536 GCA_916049575.1 Ancistrocerus nigricornis | reverse complement strand
CGGTCATCAGTCTCGTGGGTTCCCGTATCCATCTGTGCGCTTGCTTGTACTTCTGTGCCTCTCTAAGCCCAGAGCCATCGACAGACTGATGCAATTTCGAGGCCCAGTAGGCACTGATAAGATCTGGGGTGATTAGAACCTGATTCCCTAAGTGAAGCCGGAGCGTAGCTTTGTCTAGTTCTCGTGCGACAAAGGTATTCGCGACTAAGTTGTCGTCCAGATTCGGCAACTTCAGGTTCATAAGCCTTTTGTACCGGAGGTACGGAGCCTGGACGCGGAGAGCAGGTATACCCAACCCGCCATGTTCAACGGGCGCGTGGAAGAATGGTGTTGGGGTATCAGATGGTAATGATAACCATTTCTTCGCAGCAGATCGAACTATTCTGTCCGCTTTGTTAAGGGATCCGATGGTGATGTGCCCTAAAGTCGCTTTGTGGTATAGCTGGGGGACCACAACAGTTCTCAGTGCGTGCAGACGTTGTTGGGGCTTCAATGGGGCCTTAGTTAACCTCTCTAACTTCGGTAAAAGATCAGCGCTAGGTAGAAATAAGAGAGTCATAGTTACTCCCGCCGTTTACCCGCGCTTGCTTGAATTTCTTCACGTTGACATTCAGAGCACTGGGCAGAAATCACATTGCGTCAACACCCGTGAGGGCCATCGCAATGCTTTGTTTTAATTAGACAGTCGGATTCCCCTAGTCCGTGCCAGTTCTGAGCTGAGCGTTGAATGGCGGCCGAAGAGGACGACCACGACGGGTTTAACCGTCACGGAAGCCTCGCAGCAAGGAAGATCCGCGGGAGGCCAAGGCACGGGACCGAGCTCGGATCCCAGACCCGCAGAGCAGGCCGTTCACCTCGCCCAGGCCCGGCACGTCAGCCAGACCCGCTTCCCTACCAAGCCCGACGCGCCCCGCTCCTCAGAGCCAATCCTTATTCCGAAGTTACGGATCCAATTTGCCGACTTCCCTTACCTACATTAGTCTATCGACTAGAGGCTCTTTACCTTGGAGACCTGCTGCGGATATGGGTACGAACCGGCGCGACACCTCCACGTGGCCCTCTCCTGGATTTTCAAGGTCCGAGGGGAAGATCCGGACACCGCCGCAACTGCGGTGCTCTTCGCGTTCCAAACCCTATCTCCCTGCTAGAGGTTTCCAGGGAACTCGAACGCTTATACAGAAAAAAAAACTCTTCCCGGATCTCCCGACGGCGTCTCCAGGTCATTTTGGGTTACCCCGACGAACACTCTTACGAGGGCCCGAATTGCATGCGGTTCCGCTGCCGGGTTCCGGAATAGGAACCGGATTCCCTTTCGCCCGACGGGTGTGTGTCATTTCTTACGAACAACATTGTGTCTGCACACCGTCATCGACATAGGATTTCTCCTAGGGCTTAGGATCGACTGACTCGTGTGCAACGGCTGTTCACACGAAACCCTTCTCCACGTCAGTCCTCCAGGGCCTCGCTGGAGTATTTGCTACTACCACCAAGATCTGCACCGACGGCGGCTCCAGGCAGGCTCACGCCCAGACCCTTCTGCGCACACCGCCGCGACCCTCCTACTCGTCAGGGCTTCATGGCGGCACCCTCGAGGGGTGGCCCGCCCCACTTGCCACTGACGGCAGAGTATAGGCGCGACGCTTCAGCGCCATCCATTTTCAGGGCTAGTTGCTTCGGCAGGTGAGTTGTTACACACTCCTTAGCGGATTCCAACTTCCATGGCCACCGTCCTGCTGTCTTAAGCAACCAACGCCTTTCATGGTATCCCATAAGCGTCGACTTAGGCGCCTTAACTCTGCGTTTGGTTCATCCCACAGCGCCAGTTCTGCTTACCAAAATTGGCCCACTTGGCACTCTGATCCGAAATCTCGTGGCTTCAATATTCAAGCAAGCCAGAGATCTCACCCATTTAAAGTTTGAGAATAGGTTGAGGTCGTTTCGGCCCCAAGGCCTCTAATCATTCGCTTTACCAGATGAGACTCTCATACGTTCGTGAGAACGGGCGAGTGCCAGCTATCCTGAGGGAAACTTCGGAGGGAACCAGCTACTAGATGGTTCGATTAGTCTTTCGCCCCTATACCCAGTTCCGACGATCGATTTGCACGTCAGAATCGCTACGGACCTCCATCAGGGTTTCCCCTGACTTCGTCCTGACCAGGCATAGTTCACCATCTTTCGGGTCCCAACGTGTACGCTCTGGGTGCGCCTCTTCTCGCAATGAGAACGAGACGCCCCGGGAGTGCGGAGCCGCGTCGTAGCGCGGCCCATCCTCCCTCGGTCGACGCGAAACCGACCTTCACTTTCATTGCGCCTTTAGGCTTTTAGATCCCAATGACTCGCGCACATGTTAGACTCCTTGGTCCGTGTTTCAAGACGGGTCCTGAGAGTACCCAAAGCAGTAGCGTCGCCGACCGGTACCATTATTTCTGCCCGTCTGAGGACTCCGCCTGCCAACAGCTGGCCAGGCTCGGGGACGGCACCGGGTCCGTACCTCCGGGACACTGGCCTCGCTTGCGGCGGGCCCGACGCAGTTCAAAAATTGCGGCCAGATACCGTGCGTTATACCGCCGGGCAGCCGGCCGGGAAACCGAGGGTCTGCCGCGTGCGCCGAAGCGACGCGACAGTCTTACACCTCGGGCCGTAGACCGGCACCCAACGGGTCGCGACGTTCTACTAGGGGAGAAGTGCACGACGACGACGCCGGACGCGGCATAGTGATAACGTGTCGCGATACCGTAGTCCGCGACATCGTCCACTTCGCCGAGCCAACGCCGCTGACGCTGAATCTCCCCATTCGATCTTTCGGGTTTCTCAGGTTTACCCCTGAACGGTTTCACGTACTCTTGAACTCTCTCTTCAAAGTTCTTTTCAACTTTCCCTCACGGTACTTGTTCGCTATCGGTCTCGTGGTCATATTTAGCCTTAGATGGAGTTTACCACCCATTTAGAGCTGCACTCTCAAGCAACCCGACTCTACGGAGAGATCCTCCCAAGACGCTGCACCGGTCACTACGGGCCTG
Organism: Ancistrocerus nigricornis; assembly: GCA_916049575.1. Lineage (NCBI taxonomy): Eukaryota > Metazoa > Arthropoda > Insecta > Hymenoptera > Vespidae > Ancistrocerus > Ancistrocerus nigricornis. The sequence continues at coordinate 14,511,516 of OU696664.1, read as the reverse complement.
GCACCCTCTACGGGTAAGTGGCCCCATTCAAGATGGACTTGGACGCGGTCATGCGCCTCGGGATATAAGGCGGATCCTCCCAAACACTACATTTCCCTACGGCTGTACCGGGGGATTCAGTGCTGGGCTATTTCCTGTTCGCTCGCCGCTACTAAGGAAATCCTAGTTAGTTTCTTTTCCTCCGCTTAATAATATGCTTAAATTCAGCGGGTAATCTCGCCTACTCTGAGGTCGTCTTAGATGTTTCGATCGTAGAAAGAGAGTGCGTTCGAGCGCGGTAAAGATACAGAGAGTGGAGGCTAATGATTCGAAGAGCAACAAGAATTTCGAAACCGTGGTCCTGGCGCGCAGATCGAGCGTCTTCGAAAATCTGCGAGCGCCTCTCGTCGATCGGCTAATGCCCGAATCGAGTCACGCAACGGTGGTCGCTCGTCCGAAACTCGCTATCCTCCCGGCTACACCGTTTTTCTAGGCAATCCAGGGGAAAGGAGGCAATTCGTGGACAAAACGAACCACCGGGTGAACGACTCCTCAATGTGGGCGTCGTCGACGACGATGGGATGAAATCGTGGCTGGAATACGTTCGACGAAGGCACGCTCGAGCATCGGAAGGAAAAACGAATATTCCAATCTCGACCCCGAACCGTACCCGGACTCGATCGCTTTTAATGTTTTTCAAAGTCGACGTCAAACTAATTCGAATCGACGTCGATGCGTTCGATAATAAAAGCGAACAAAAGTCCGAGCGTGACGCCTTCTCCTCGCCAGATTCCTCTCTCCCTTTTGCGTTCGAAAACCAAACGGCAGTTGCGTCTTACTCCTTTCTCTCTCTCTCTTATATCCGCTATTTGCTACACTTATCTACCAATCATTTCAGGCAACGTCGACGAGATAAACCGAAGTTCTCTCGTCAACGAGTACCCATTATTCGCTCTACGCCGCAATCCAAGTTGCAGCGAGAGCAGTATTATTTATAATAACGACCCTCAGCCAGGCGTGGTCCGGGAATTGTATCCGTGGACCGCAATGTGCGTTCGAAATGTCGATGTTCATGTGTCCCGCAGTTCACAAGTTGACGCGCAATTAGCTGCGTTCTTCATCGACCCACGAGCCAAGTGATCCACCGTTCAGGGTAATCGTATATATCTGTACGTTTTGACACGCACGTTTGTTCGGTCATAATTAGCAAGGCGATTGCCAAGCTGTGTCGCGCGGTGCCGAAGCACCGACGCGGACCGCATCAACGCAGACGAACTCGTCGAGTCCGTCTCGTCGAGTTACGGCAAGAAAAGTCGTCGACTTCGAGCGATGTCTATAATTCGATCCGGGCGTAAGTATCCTTAACGCAACCTCGGGCGTGTCGGCGGCACGGGACCCGCTGCACGAAAACAAAACCACGCCCTCGCGTCAGGTTCAAGCGCCGCGGCAACTGCGTTATCTCGGAGGATAACCAAACGTTGACCGCGGCACGCGATCGGTCCCTGACATAGGTCGACCCGGGTATTTTGCGACGACTCCGAGCGAGTAGAGTCCGAGCCCACGGTCGCGGAGAACGCTCCCCGCTGACCCGTAGACGTATCGTCATCTCAAACGTATACGTCGTATATATCGGTCACTCGGTCCTCGCTTACGTTCGAAGAGCCATTCAGGGTTGCGCGAACTCGCGCAGCGATGACCAGGGACTAACCCGACGTTCTTCGCCGACTCACCGGAAAGCTGGCACGGTCCTCGCTCCATTACGAACTCATCGCCCCGCGAACGTCTCAATGCGCGGAATCGCGTCGCTGCACCAAACGGGCACAACGACAACGACGTCGCGCGACGCTGTTGAAACGATGGTTCGGAGCGAAGTTCCATGCCATGTATCCGCGACAAAGTCGGTTTAGCGAACGCCTCGACCCATGTTATCGTACATCGCGACGGTACGCACTGGCTCGGTGGTACCGTCTCCCTTTACGGTCTTAAAGGTTTCATTTGTAT
>OU696664.1:14462036-14507036 GCA_916049575.1 Ancistrocerus nigricornis | reverse complement strand
CGCTCACCACATATGGGCCATTCGGTCAGAGACACCGACCCGTGGTACTGATGTGTTGATATGTACGTTAAAGAAAAAAGTCCTCTGGTCACGCAGAACCGTGTACCCTCTTATAATAACCGATTCTGCGGCCGACCTGTCGGCGAAGCACGGTCTAAAGCACGGTCTCTTATGGGAAAAAACGGTCAAATTTCGAGGGAAAACGGCGAGGCAAGAAAAACTTAGTCTCTCGCGATTCGAACGACTCGCTGTGAGATTCGATGCTACACGAAAGATATTCGTCCCGAATTACGGCCATCCATCTGACAATTCGAATGAAAATATTCGAATCGTTGCGCCGAGAGATCGGCGACGGTACATCGAATGCATCGACGAAACGAGCTCTCTGGACACACATCGTCCTTATAGCGACGCACCGTGGTCCGACTGAAGTCCCTCCCTCGCATAGGCTTCTCCGAAGAAACTTCCTTTCGCAGATCGAGTTCAAAGTCTCGTCTGCCTTCTCACGGAGCTCGAGTCGCGCCGTCTAGCGTGGAGTCCGCGCCGTGCCGCCGAAGCGTGCATACCTCTTATATAGGGTGTCCGTTTCCAAGTAGTCAAGCGGAGGACTACATGTACACATCAATGACTTGAATCGAAATGTCTAATACCATTTTTCGAAATTCGACTTAGTTAACGAATTATTAATTAACAAAGATCGGTCAATTACGGCGATTAGCAAAGGAAGGCGGGTCACTCGAGCTCGCAGCTAGGCAAGAGATGAAGCGGTAAGAGGAGCAATCCACGATAAACAACGTTACATGTCGCTGCTCGCCGCAATTGACCGATTTTTGTTTGTTAATAATTCGTTAACTAAGTCGAATTTCGAAAAATGGTATTAGACATTTCGATTCAAGTCATTGATGTGTACATGTAGTTCACCGCTTGACTACATGGAAGCGGACACCCTGTATATACCGATTCTGCGGCCGACCTGTCGGCGACGAACGGTCTAAAGCACGCTCTCTTATGGGAGAAAACGTTCAAATTTCGAGGATAAACGAGGTACCTCGAAAAACTTAGAAATTAAACTTAGAATTGTTAGACTCGTGACTAATATCGATGAATCGATACTCAAGATCGATAGGCGCGCGACATCTATGCGGCGATCCTGCCCGACCGATGGCGAACCGGCACTTCACTTCCGTTTTAAGCACGTGTGAGAGAAGAGCGCTAAGTGAACCTCGTTGTAACTCAGTTTGTAATTATAGTAGTCATATGAAATATATTCTATTGTGAAACTACCAGTGAATGTGCTCAATTCCCAACACTAATGATTTCATTCACCTTTAACATAATAATATTTTTCAGACGCTTGGTTCTTGGATTCTATCTACTCTTGGAATGAATTTAACCGAAGACCTTTAACAATGAATACAGTTGACATGGTAATTCTTTCATTTCTCTGCTACAACAAATATATAGATTAAAAATTACTATTAAAGATACTAATGTTTTTATTCTGTTTCAGTATTCTACTTAGCTTTGGTCAAAAATATGCTTGAAATAAAAGGAAAGTAAATTTTTTTGATATTATATACCGTTCTATGATTTCATTCACCTTTAACATAATAATATTTTTCAGACACTTGGTTCTTGGATTCTATCTACTCTTGGAATGAATTTAACAGAAGATCTTTAACAATGAATACAGTTGACATGGTAATTATTTCATTTCTCTGCTACAACAAATATATAGATTAAAAATTACTATTAAAGATACTAATGTTTTTATTCTATTTCAGTGGACAACTTAGCTTTGGTCAGAAATAGGCTCACGAGGAAAGTAACTTCTTTTCATATTATATACAGTTCTATGATTTCATGTACCTTCATCAGAATAATATTTTTCAGACTCTTGGTTCTTGGATCGACTCTTAGAATGAATTTAATGGAGGATCTTTAACGATGAATACAGTTTACATGGTAATTCTTTCATTTTTCTGCTACAACAAATATATATAAATATATTAAACGTTGTTATTAAGTACTAAGAACTGCGGGTTTTAAAAATACAGAATCACCCTCTTTAAAAATGACATTAGTACGTCGTTTCCTATCAAAACGTTGATTCTGGTCTTCGGCATTTTTACGTAATCGCTCGGATGCTAACTCACGGTCCTGGTTTAAATCAATCTTTTCATTCGTGTCTGGCAATGGCATTTCGGCAGAAATTGCATTACCTACACTTCTTTCTACACCGAAAAGTAACCGACTTGGCGAAAATCCCGTTGATTTTTGAATTGTTGTGTTCAATGTAAGCATTAACTTCGCTAATTTGCTCGGCCATTCCTTACTTTTGCTCAATTCTACCGTGAGTAAATTCGTGACAGTCGCGACGTAGCGTTCCGCTTGTCCGTTTGCCCTAGGCGCTCCGGTCGCGATATAATGCACTTCAATGCCTTGTTTTTTAATAAACTGCTCTAACGCTTTAAATGTGAAATTTGTTCCTCGATCTAAAATTACCATTCGCGGGGTACCGAATAAGGTTAGCCGCTCTTTAAAAACTTGTAACGTTTCAGACCCAGACAACGATTTGAGAGGCACAAGTTGAACGTATTTTGTAAATGCGTCAACTATCAACAAGATATGTTCGTAACCATCTTTCGTTTTCTCGAACGGTCCAACGCAATCACAATGAATAGTATCAAACGGAATAGGTCTTTTATGAATCGAATGCAATTTTCCCTGCTTAGGACCAGATTGTCGTTTGCACACAATACAAGCGATACAATGCTCTATATACTTTTTAACAAATCTGCGCATTTTAGGAAACCAATACTTCTGAGCTATTTTATCATACGTTTTGTCAAAACCCACGTGACAATTTTCGTCATGGTACAATCGTAATAATCCGAGGCGACTGCCCTTCGGCACATAGCTTCGATAAACTATTCGACCGGTGTCTCTGAGAATTTTCCGACACAGTATGCCTTCTCGCACCTCGAAATCTGAACTCACGGTATCGTCTGCCATTACTCGCTTAATCACGCTTTGGGTTTCCTCGTCATTCTTTTGCGCTATTTCTAACCAAGAGCCCTCGCAAATGACATTCACTCGGTAATCCTTACGCGGATTCCTGCTTAAGTAATCCACATGTTCCACATATTTACCCTTTCTATACTCTAGATCGAATGAATAATCTTGTAGAAAGACCCACCATCGAGCTATCCGCGGCAATAAATCTTTCTTATTCTGTGTCGCCTTAATAGCATTACAATCAGTAACGATTTTGAACTTAATGCCCAGTAGGTAAAAAAAAATTTTTAACAAAAAAAATAGAAACCGACTTCGAAAAAAGCTCTAAAAAGAGTGAAATAATTTTTTATGTATACCGACAATATTCGATTTCATCGTTATCATACTCAGAATATTGCAACTTTTTCGGCGGCGACACAAAATATTCCAACACGGTCATTTTCACGAACAAAGGAGTAAGTGCCTAATACATAAATATCCATCAATGTCCGTGAATTTCTGGCTATTAATGTACTGTTAATTAATTTTCTGTCGCCTCCGAAAAAGTTGCAATATTCTGAGTATGATAACGATGAAATCGAATATTGTCGGTATACATAAAAAATTATTTCACTCTTTTTAGAGCTTTTTTCGAAGTCGGTTTCTATTTTTTTTGTTAAAAATTTTTTTATTTCATACTTTTTAGTGTATAATCGATCAAGATGTGGAAATAAAGTTATGTAGGTAATATTTGCAAAAGGATCGAAAAGGTTTGGTTCCGATATGTGAAGTCGTTGAGGAGATATAGAAGAATAAACAAATGATTTTGTAATAACAATTTAAACATAGTAACAATTGAGAATGTGTCGCATAATGTTAGTAAGTGAGCAGTATTGGCGAAAGGATCGAAAAGGTTTGGTTCCGATAGGTGAAGTCGTTGAAGAGATATACAGGAATAAACAAATAATTTTGCAGTAACAATTTAAACATAACAACAATTGAAGATGTGTCGCATAACGTTAGAGAGTGGGTAATATTTGCGAAAGGGTCGAAAAGGTTTGGTTCCGATAAGTGAAGTCGTTGAGGAGATATAGAGGAATAAACAAATTATTTTGCAACAATTAATAAATTTTTTATATAATTAATATCTGCTAATTATTTCTAAGAAGATAGTAATAGTTTCTTTCATTACAATAAATCAATCCCATTCAAAAAGAAATTGCGATAAATCTGAATAAAGCACTAATTTTGCAATAACTTTGTTAATAATAAACATTTCGGAAAAATTTCTTAAACGGGACCAATGGGAGACCTAAACCTAGCAACTTGAAGTGGTTTCATTTCGATTGGTCAATCCGTCGCTGAGTTATGGCCGGACAAACAAGAATAAAGCAGTAATTTTGCAATAACTTTGTTAATAATAAACATTTCGGAAAAATTTCTTAAACGGGACCAATGGGAGACCTAACCCTAGCAACTGGAAGTGGTTTTATTTCGATTGGTCAATCCGTCACTGAGTTATGGCCGAACAAACAAAAATAAAGCACTAATTTTGCAATAACTTTGTTAATAATAAACATTTCGGAAAAATTTCTTAAACGGGACCAATGGGAGACCTAACCCTAGCAACTGGAAGTGGTCTCATTTCGATTGGTCAACCGGTTGCGGAGTTATGGCCGGACAAACAAAAAAAAAAAAAAAAAAAAAAAGGGAAAAAAAAAAGCAAGATCGCCCACTGTCGAATAGAGTAACCTCCTCCTTTTCGAAGTCGGTTAAAAACGGAAATATTTTAACGCGTTCACGATCGCGAGCGTTTCCAATTCGTATGAATGGTAACGTGATTCCTCCGGTGTCGTGCGTCTACTAAAATAGGCTACGACTCGTAAGTCCCCGTCCACTCTTTGAAAGAGAATAGCTCCATAACCTATGGAACTTGCATCAGTGTGCAACTCTGTTTCCCGTAAAGGATCGAAAATGACGAGTAAAGGCTTCGAACTAAGTTTATCGATAATATATTGTCGCGCATTTTTCTGTTCCGCATTCCAAACCCACGGTTCACCGGCTTTCGTTAATTTTGTTAAACACGCGGTACGTACAGCGAATTCAGGAATGAATTTTCTGAAATAACTGGCTAATCCGATGAACTGTCGGACCTGCTTTACCGTACGCGGAATAGGCGAATCAATGAGTGCTTTTATTTTCTCGATGCCAGGTCTAATCCCCTCGGAAGATATCTCCCTACCCAGATAACATATCGAGGTTTGAAAAAATTTGCATTTTTCAACGTTTAGCGTAAATCCGGCAGAATTTAATGCTTCCAACACGCTCTCCAAACGTTGTAATCCTTCCTCAATCGTTTCCAACGGGATAAGGACATCGTCCATATAAACAAGCGCAACATGATTCCTCAAGTTACCCAACGCCATGTTAATCGCCCTTTGGAACACCGAAGGCGCATTACATAAGCCAAAAGGCATACGTAAATATTCATAATGCCCATCTGGCGTCACGAACGCCGTTTTCTCAATCGAATCAGCTGCTATCGGTATCTGATGGAAACCTGCCGCCATATCCAAGGTCGTGAAATATTTACCCTTTCCCAATCGATCTAATTGATCCTCGATCAATGGCAGAGGATACCGGTCTCTAACTGTAATCTTATTTAACGCTCGAAAATCTACACATAAGCGATCTTTTCCATTCTTTTTCTTAACGAGAATGACAGGACTTGCAAAAGGTGAATTACTCTCGCGTATAATGTTATTCGCCAGTAAATCGTCAATGATTTCACGCCACTTTTCTCGTTCACTCAGCGACAATCGATATGGGTGATAATATATTACCTTACAGTCCTTTGTAACGATCTGCATCTCCCCAGTACTTACTCGTCGCACTCGATTACCCGTGGTTAACATTTCCTTATACTTTTCCAACAAAGCTTGGACCGCCTCTCGAACTTTTCCATCTGCAATCTCAAGTGTGTCACACAACGCCACCTGATTCCTTTGACCTTCCTGCGGATCACGTGCCGGGCACCGTTGCAGCCTGGTCGTCCCATCCGAATCTGTCACAATTTGAAGATCGGTATGCGCGAGAACGTTTTTACCGACAATCACATCGTAGGGTATCGACGTATCTGGAACGACGAAGAGATCTAGTTCGGTGGTCACATGTTGTGTCTGAACTATCGTCGTCGTGCATCCTACAGTCGCTACTTTGGATTCACACAGTCCTTGGATGATAGTTGTGTGAGGATCAATCTTGCAGTTAGCTTGCTTAGCGACACGTTCTCTTACCAGAGAGCACGTAGCACCGTTATCAATTAGGCAAGACCTCACTAACATGTCACGCAGTAGAATAGGTGTCATTTTGTGTCCTAAAGAATAACACACGTTCGCCTCCGGTTTCGTTCGATTAGGTTTCGCTTGAGTCGAACGTTGTTTTGCCCAACAGTACGATTCCTCGTGTCCCTTTTTCGAACAGAAGGTACACGTTACGGACTTTTTCCCGGAATCACGAGCAGCGCTATCGTCGTTGCTTTTCCTTTTCTTCTTCGGGCACTCATAACGCAGATGTCCACTCTGGTTACACTCGTAGCATCTTTTTTTCGAAGGATTATGACGTACCAAGTCTCGACTATCTCGGTCCTTGCCCTTGTCCTTCACCTTCTCCCGCTCTCTATTCTTTTCCTTATCCCTCTTCTTTTTCCTTTTCCTTACTTGGTACCTTCACGAATTGCGATATGCCATTCAACAAATCCGTCGTAGTCAGGTACCTCGAATTTGTTAAAGATTGCCGCACAACCGGATCGTTAACGTGTCCAATCACTAAACTTATTAATTCAGATTGTTTAAACTCAATCTGTGTCTGCATATAGTATTTCAGTTTTTTCCGTGCGTATTCTGAATACGTATCCGCGGAATCACTCGTATATGCAACAGCACGAACTAATCGTTCACAAAGACGATCTTCTGACACAAAAATCGCGCACAAATCTTCCCGAAACTTTAACCATGTACGCGGATTTCCGTCCCATTCTTTATACCACGTCTTTGCTGGACCCGATAAAGCATGCGTGGCGAGACTTACTCTCTGCGTCGCAGAAAGTTTGTCCGTAATTTTTTCCACTAAATCACACCACTTGCACGCGTCTTCGCCAATGTCAGCTCCGCCGAATTCAGGTATAGCTTCCACCATCGTATTAGGCACCGTGGACGAAGTAGAAGGCACTGAACCTTGAGTAACCTTTTCCATAAATTGACGGAAAAGGGCCTCAAACGACATCGCGTGTATTTCGCTCGCGACCGTTTTACTCGCGGTTGACGAGTCGCCCGTCTCGTTACTATTACTCATCGCGTCTATCAGGATAGAAAAAGAAAACTTTTAAGTACGCGGACGCAAAGCTACGTTATCCCACTTCTGATGTTAAAAATTCGACTTTCGTCTCCGCTCGAGGTTCTGGGGTGAGTGCCGAGCTGTTCCTCTCGGTCCGCTCTCCAGAAGACTAACGTCTTCCCCAACTCATGGCCAGATCCTTTGTAGCCTAACTTTATCATCTTCCACGTGCGTTCTCGGTAACAAACAACAGAGCGTCAGGCTCTTTGTCGATTTATCGAAACGACGGCGACGGCAATACCCGGAACGGGAGACGCTGCCTCTTCGTATCGCCGCGGCGATCAAAGCTCTACCGAACCTAGGCCGTGCCGACGGATTAACTTACCGCTATCGCACTTAGGATATTCTTAAAGGAGCTACGCCGCTCGCGTAGCGCTCGCGATACTAAGAATTACGGGGAACCCACTCAATATCGCTATTCATTATTACCTTTATTCTTACGTCTTTCTGTATAAAGCGCGTGACGCTAACATATATAAATATATTAAACGTTGTTATTAAAGATATTAATGTTTTTATTCTCTTTCAGTGGACAACTTAACTTTGGTCAGAAATATACTCACCAGGAAAGTAACTTCTTTTCATATTATATATGGTTCTATGATTTCATGTACCTTCATCAGAATAATATTTTTCAGACTCTTGGTTCTTGGATTCTATCTACTCTTGGAATGAATTTAATGGAGGATCTTAAACTATGGCATTTATATGGTGCTAATAAAATATTAATTGTACAAACGCACCTCCATATAGGTAAAATAGTTTTAATTATCCATATGCAATATACAGTTTCTTATATTATTATAAAGATTTGCTCCACTCTCCAAGTTTGGAAAGATATTTTGTAAAGAATGGGATTCGCAATGTTTGGATTAATAAATTATTTCGACATCGTGAAAACGGAGCGTTGTCATTTTAATTACCTTATAACTTTACCTAATAACGACAAGTATTTAAGACAAATAATGTAAGATAATAAGTTAAATGTGTTACAGCCATTACTTTTATACTACTTTTTATGAGGATCGACCCACTCGAACTATGACCACTTATAAATAGCATTCAGCACTTTCTTAAAATTTTCTTATTATTGTCTTTTTAGTAGAACAAATCAAAGTTCGTTTTTAAAGTTTTTTATTCATATAATTTAATTTTTTCATTTGTTTAAAATATCGAGTAAAAGTATTAAAAAATTTAGAAACGTTGTATATATATATATATATATATATATTTTTTACTACACCTATTAAACTTATAATTAACTATGTTGGGATATTACATTATTCAATGCAAATACAGAATCAAGCAATACAGCAAAGGGTGAACGTCTTATTAGTCAGGCGTTTGCATCCATGCAAATATTAGATTCAAAATCAGACATTTGGTATTTAGATTCTGGTGCGAGTGACCATATGACACATAATAAAGAGCGGTTTGTATCCTATAGGCCCTTAGATCAAGATTTATTGGTACGCATAAGTGATGGAGGTTATCTTAAGGCACTTGGAAGAGGAGAAATAAATATTCTATCCTTTGATGGACATAAGTGGAATCAGAATCATCTCTCCAATGTATTGTATGTACCAAAGCTTAAATACAATCTTTTTTCATCGGGATCTGCATTAGATAAGGGATTAGAATTACAGTCTAATAAAGTAAGCTGTAAATTCACAAAGCAAGGACGTACAATAGCAGTGGGAGAACGAATGAACAAGCTGTTCGTTATGAAATTTAAAGTTGAAGTAAGATATGAAGCTAATTTGGCCAAGACAGATCCATTGGAAACTTGGCATAGGAAACTAGCTCACCAAAACTATACAAGAATAAAACAAGTTCTAGATAAATTTGGCATTGAAGTTCAAGATAAAAATGAACCATTCTGTGAAGCGTGTGCCAAAGGTAAGACTCACAGGTCAGCGTTTCCAGTAAGTAAAAGCAAAACCACCCACATTGGTGAAATCATACATGCAGATGTCTGTGGACCCATGCAAGCCAAGTCGTTTAAAGGTGCCAAGTATTTTCTTCTTTTGAAGGATGACTACTGGGGTGGAGCGAAAGTACAGGCAAGATTTTATTTTGTTTGGAAATATTTGTCCTATATTCTAAAAAGCTGTCTTTATATTATATTGAAGATCCTGTAAAAGTAGAATCCTTTAAAATAATCACTTGGGGTGGCTACAATCCCTTAAAATATGCGAAATAGATACAATGGTATTTGCGTGAAAATTTATGTAAAAAATATTAAAAATGCAACTCTTTGTTTGTTTTACAATCAAAAAATTCAGAATTCACCACTTGGAGGTGACTGCATAACGAGTTCCATCCCCACACCCATCTTTACGCCGTCTACAGTATAATCAATTTTCTGTTTTAAAAGACTTCAAAAAATGAGATTTTGTTTCAAACTGTGGTAACACTTTTCTAGATTCAATTCTTGCTCTTATAAACCCTTCTCTAGCTTCTGCTCCACAAACTGATGCTGACGCTTCGGTTACGAGCTTAATACATCTCTCTACCGCCTGCGTGTGGCATGGAAATTTTCTTATTTCTATTTCATCTGGGACATTTGTAATCATATTTCCTAGATCCTCATCGGAAATGTTTACTATTAAAGGAGGTTCCGTAAAGCTATTAGACCAGTCGATAAGGTCGGTATAATAAGGAGCGTCAAAATTGAATTCTGGAACCTTAAATTCTCTTATTCCTTCTTCAACAGTTTTCTGGATATTGACGATGCTTTCATTATAGAAGCACAAGAGCCGCTCACTTATCGGGAAGCCATAAATAGTGAGCAGTCCGAGGAATGGATGAAAGCCATGTCGGAAGAAATAAAGGCTCTAAAGCAAAACCAAGTGTGGGAGCTGGTAGATGCTCCTAAAAAGGAATCTATAATGGGGAATCGCTGGATATTTAAAGCAAAAAGGGATGCGAATGGCAACATACAAAGATATAAAGCTAGGTTAGTTGCAAAAGGTTATCGTCAAATACAAGGCATCGACTATCAAGAGACATTTAGTCCAGTTGCTAGATATGACTCAATAAGACTGATCTTAGCTCTAGCTGCAAAAGAAAATTTATTTTTGGGCCAGTTTGATGTGAAAACAGCCTTTCTGAACGGAGAAATTGACAAAACAATATATATGTCACAGCCCGAAGGGTTTGCAGATGGTTCTAACAAGGTTTGCAAGTTGCTCAGAAGTATTTATGGACTAAAGCAATCATCCAGATGTTGGAATCATCGTTTTACAAATTTCCTACAAAAGAATGATTTAACTCCTTCGAGTGCAGACCCTTGCGTGTTTACTAAAAATACTGGTAAGCATAAGTTAATATTAGCGATTTATATTGATGATGGTTTGGTTGCAGCTATTAGTCAACAGATGATTAATGAATTGTTAGCGGCAATGACAAAGGATTTTGAGATAACTTCTGGTGAGGTTAATACCTTTTTGGGATTGCAAATTAAGCGATCTACGGATGGATCTATATTCCTTCACCAAGCTCCCTATGCAAGAAGAATCATTGAGAGGTTTGGGTTGCATGAAGCAAATGAAGTATGCATTCCTGCTGATCCACATCAAGAAACATGCGTGGACATACACCAGTATAACAAGGCAGAAATAACTCAAGCTCCTTACAGGGAAGCAATAGGGAGTTTAATGTTTCTAGCTACTGGTACAAGACCAGACATCGCTTATTCTGTGAACAAAGCTAGTAGATACATGGAAAAACCCACAAAACTGCATTGGAATGCGGTGAAAAGAATTATAAAATACATAAAAGGAACGTTATATTTTGGTTTAAAATTTCCACATAATCCAGGTATCAAGCTTTCAGCATACAGTGATGCAGACTATGCTAGTGAAGTAGAAACGAGAAGATCTACGACAGGATTTCTGATTTGTATGGGAACGAGCGTAATAGCATGGGGTTCTCAAAAACAAACAACAGTAGCATTATCCACAACCGATTCGGAATATATGGCCGCCTGCCAAACAGTAAAAGAAATTATATGGCTTAAAAGACTCGTAAAAGAAGTTTGGAACTTGGAGTACATCAAGACTACCCTAATGATGGACAACCAAAGCGCTATGCAATTAATTAAAAACCCTGTATATCATAAGCGCACCAAACATATAGATGTGCGCTCCATTATATCAGAGAGCGATACAATGAGAAGGAATTTGATTTAGAATATGTTAATACAAAGGAACAATTGGCAGACATATTAACTAAACCGCTCTCTCGCCAGATGTTTGAAAAACATAGAAGTCAGATATGTTACGAAATCAAAGACTGATCAAAGACTGATTATTTTTTATTTAAGAGAGTTTGTAGTTATCTAACTGACTTCAGAAACATTTATTTTTGTTACATGAATAATGTAATAGTGGGAGTGTTGGGATATTACATTATTCAATGTATACTTTTGTTTTCTATGGTTGGCAAGACGTATATCCCTACACTTCCGCTCTCCTTCCGCAACGGAAGACTGTTTTTTTCTACCTAGTTCAGTTCCTTTCACGCTACCCACGTGCGTGTTCCTAATTTCTCTCTATCTGTTCATACAATAAAGAATCTAAGTATATCTACACAATCAGACTAAAACCATTTTAAACCCAATACTTACCAAACTATTCATTAAAAACTATACTAAAACTTATAAATATATAAAACTAACTATACTAACTTATTCTAAAAAAATAATTTTCTAATTTATATCTATTTTACAATAAATTTACTAAAACTTAAAACTATTTATTACTAAATATGTCTATTTAAAACTAACTATACTAACTTATTCTAAAAAAATAATTTTCTAACTTATATCTATTTTACAATAAATTTACTAAAACTTAAAACTATTATAACTATTATTCTTATAACTATTTATTCTTAAATATATACAACCTTACAATTACTTTATTTTTTTTTTTCACCCGGTCCAAAACTCCCTCCTTTCGCCACACGATTAATAAAGTCTGCTAAAGTCTTCTAAATAATAAAAATCATTTTAAATATAAAAATACTAATATATATAAAAAATAAATAATGAAAACCAGCTACCTGAAAATGTACATAAAAACGGTAGGGACAGGTTAAGGGAAGAAATTTTTGAGTGAGATTAGTACATGAATGTGTATTCTTTTAAGTTATTAAAGAATTATTACGGAAAACAACGATGATCAAGCTGTACACCTTATTTAAGAAAGTATTTCACAGAAATTTATAATAATTACAAAGATATCTCCTCTAGTATCATATATTAATGTAATAAATACTTGTTTTGAACACAAATATATTGTTATTATCTTATTCTTCTTTAATCTCGTATCTCTGATTTCTATAATTTTGTCATAATCATTATATTTATGATTATTTCTGTTATTATTATTATTAATAAGCATTTATTTTACCTTCCAAACTAAAAACATATATATAGAAATAAAAATGTAAAAAAATCGTAAATTGTATTCGAAAGAATTGTGCCCGCCTCGATCGTTCAAATTGCCCGCTGTGCGCCGTATACGTTAGTACTGTTATGGGGGGGGGGGGGTTGGGGGGGATCCAATACGTTCGAACTGATAGTATAAATAGGAAAGAAATATTTACCACACTGCATTTTCTGCGACTCTTCGTTTACCTTTTCCGGATTGCTCATCTGGAATAATAAATGTATAAATAATATATACAGGGTGTCTCACGTAAGCAACGACATTTCATACACACGTGTCCACAGGGATAATTGGAAGCGAAAAGTGAAATAAAAAGTAATAAAAATTGTCCTCGTTAAGGAGTTATTAAATAAAATAGATCAGCGAATCAGGAAGCACGGAAGCGGTAGGCGGTGAGCTGCGGCCATGCTAGTCTGAAGACAAGAAGCGATAGCGTAAGGAAGCGTCGTGGACGAAAGATTGAGAGAAAGAGAGAGAGAGAGAGAGAGAGAAAGTCAACGAAAGAAAGGGCGAGAGAGAGAGAAGGTCAGCGCGTGCAGGCAGCGTGAGGTAGCGCCGTGTTAGGGTAGGAGAGAGCGAGAGAGAGAGATTAGATTAGATTTTTGTTGTGCGTAAGGTAGCGTCGTGAAAGAAAGGTAGAGAGAGAAAGAGTGAGAGAGGAAGAGCGAAAGTCGACACTTTTTCCTAGAAATCTCCTCCTGACCACTACCTTCTCACGTCTGTATACGTGTCAGAACGCTCCGCCCGTCCCTTCTTATCTTCAGACTAGCATGGCCGCAGCTCACCGCCTACCGCTTCCGTGCTTCCTCATTCGCTGATCTATTTTATTTAATAACTCCTTAACGAGGACAATTTTTATTACTTTTTATTTCACTTTTCGCTTCCAATTATCCCTGTGGACACGTGTGTATGAAATGTCGTTGCTTACGTGAGACACCCAACATTAACTAAATTAATAACGCAATTATTCCTACAACGCGTATAAACAAACTCAGGAATTCTACACATATTGCGGTAAAATTTATTTTAGTTGACCGGTCTCTTCTGATTTTAATTATTTCTTACAACGCGAATTCATACAACACGATACACATTAACGTCATTAGCTGAGAGTCTACTATATATACAGGGTGTCTGGTTCCAGGTGACTAAGCGGACACATACATGTGCACAAGTATCGACTTGAATCGAAAAGTCTAATAAACTTTTTCGAAATTCGGCTTAGTTTTCGAGTTATTAATTAATAGAAATCAGCGAAAGAAGGCGGTACGAAGGCGGTCTACTCAAGCTCGTAACTAGGTGAGTGACGAAACAGGAGGAGGAGCAATCCACAATAACCAACAACGATAATCGGAACGTAACGCTTCAACACGTGTTTACTTTTCTCCCTTATCTCTCTTTCTCTCTCGGAACCAAAGAAGTCAGCGCGAACTTCCAGCGTTCGGAAGTGCGTAGAGAGAGAGAGAAAGAGAGAAAGAGAGATAAGGGATAAAAGTAAACACGTGTTGAAGCGTTACGTTCCGATTATCGTTGTTGGTTATTGCGGATTGCTCCTCCTCCTGTTTCGTCACTCACCTAGTTACGAGCTTGAGTAGACCGCCTTCGTCCCGCCTTCTTTCTCTGATTTCTATTAATTAATAACTCGAAAACTAAGCCGAATTTCGAAAAAGTTTATTAGACTTTTCGATTCAAGTCGATACTTGTGCACATGTATGTGGCCGCTTAGTCACCTGGAACCAGACACCCTGTATATCCTACTTTTAAAAGCTAAACTTGAAAAACTTACCGTTTACTGCTTGAAGAAACTTTTAAATAAAAACAGACTGTTCACGACGACGTCTAAGTGCGTTATGCCACAAAAGGCACGCTTTAGAAGACAATGACTATGTTTACACCGTGCGAGTGTTTGGTCCGCGTACTAAATTGAAGCGCACTAAACTTTAAAGTCGATAGAGTTTACACCGTACGAGTATCGCTCGACGAAAGCACGAATATACTTCGAATATAATGCGGATGATCTCGCGCATGATCTCTCTCTCTCTCCTTGTGTAGTCATTTCAGGAACGAGCATCCGAAATATATCTGAATGTTTATGTTTTTTTCCGTCCATTATTGATAAGATTTTTTTTTCGGTACACAACTGAAGAAAGACTCGTGTTTCTTCTACTCCCCAGTTCTGGCCTTTTTTAGTCGACATTGTTTCTCTTGTGTTTACAATTTTTCTTCTTCCTCTTCTTTATATGTTTGCTGCGACACACCTGCGCGGTTTACAATTTTTGAACGTCACTTACGACACGAAGAAGCCTCGAATGATTTTCGATGAAGACAAAGGAGCCGAACGTAAGCCAGTTTTGAAGGCGATTGTGTACATTTAAAACTGGCGGCATCTCTTATTTAATGCGCGTGTGTTTACAGCGCCAAATATCTCCATAGTACGCGTACTATTTTAGTCTGATACCTCGTTTTCAAACGTATCAGATTAAGCCGATACGCCATCGTTTACATCGAGCGTACTAACGAACATAGTCCGAATATACAGGGTGTCCGCTTCCATATAGTCAAGCGGAGGACTACATGTACACATCAATGACTTGAATCGAAATGTCTAATACCATTTTTCGAAATTCGACTTAGTTAACGAATTATTAACTAACAAAAATCAGTCAATTACGGCGATTAGTAAAGGAAGACGGTTCACTCGAGCTCGCTGCTAGGCAAAAGATGAAGCAGTAGGAGGAGCAATCCACAATAAACAACGTTACATGTCGCTGCTCGCCGTAATTGGCCGATTTTTGTTAGTTAATAGTTCGTTAACTAAATCGAATTTCGAAAAATGGTATTAGACATTTCGATTCGAGTCATTGATGTGTAGATGTAGTCCTTCGCTTGACTACATGGAAGCGGACACCCTGTAGTGCTTGGTACGCGTAAACGCACGGTGTAAACATAGTCAATGCCGTTCAAAACAACTGACGCGGAAAAACACCAGGATTACCAATCTCTGTAGATTGTGTTACGTCCCGCGCTAACGCCAGAGTGCGTAAATAAAGAAGATTTGCTCCTTTTTGAACGGCCTGCATACACCGGCTAGTTCTGGGACGGAGCGCGTTATCGTATTGGTTGGATGGTTACTTGTCCGACTTTTACTTATAGAATTTATGCGAACTTACCTTGGTTGTTGCGAATCTGCTTTTCGGAACTGACGCTGGAGTACTAGTAGTAGTAGCCGTTGTAGTAGTAGTAGTAGTAGTAGTTGTAGTAGTAGTTGTAGCTGTAGTAGTCGTAGTAGTAGTTGTAGCTGTAGTAGTCGTAGTAGTAGTTGTAGCTGTAGTAGTTGTAGTAGTAGTTGTAGCTGTAGTAGTTGTAGTAGTAGTTGTAGCTGTAGTAGTTGTAGTAGTAGTTGTAGCTGTAGTAGTTGTAGTAGTAGTTGTAGCTGTAGTAGTTGTAGTAGTAGTTGTAGCTGTAGTAGTTGTAGTAGTAGTTGTAGCTGTAGTAGTTGTAGTAGTAGTTGTAGCTGTAGTAGTTGTAGTAGTAGTTGTAGCTGTAGTAGTTGTAGTAGTAGTTGTAGCTGTAGTAGTTGGAAGGTGAGGTTGCCGATGATAATGATTGTTCACTGATTTTACGTTAGAAAATCTATATATTCTGATAATTATGGTTTTACACTTAAATTCGCGTACTACTAATATATTCTGATAATTATGGTTTTACACTTAAATTCGCGTACTACTAATTGTAGAAGTACTTAGAGCGCGTGCTCTTACAATATCTCAAGAACTAGAAGAGTTCGAGTTCGACTTTCGTAGAAGACGGATGTGTTTGTTTTGCTCCGCTCTGCTTCTGTACGGTAACGGTTATAGCTTACAGGAGCTGTCTACCAATATTAAGTTTAATTTTTGCGAAAGTTTAATTTTGCGATAGTTTTCGATCTCTATTACTGTGATGGATCAAGTTTGCAAAGGTTGTTTGACCAAAGTCGCTAAACCAGTGTCTTGTGGTGTGTGTGGCATTGTTGCACACCCTGGCTGCGTCCAGCGCACTGGACACCTGTGGACGAAAGGAAAATTTTTAGACTGCATTCCGGATAGAACTTCTCGTGATGCGTCTTCTTTGAGTGATAACCTGCAGATGGATCCTCGTGATAGGCTTCTGCTTGACCACTTCCGTCAAATCTGCAGGGAGGAATTAGATAACATCTTAACGGTTAAGCTGAAAACTTTCGAGAAGCACTTCTCAGAGGTCATCGAGAGAATTAAATTGAGCTTCAATACGGAACTTGCGGAAATTTCCCAAAAGGTTGACATGCTCGAGAAGAAGTTGTCCTCCTCGCCTGGATCTTCTCCTTCCACTTCGCATGTGGAAGATGTTATTTCGGTGTAACGTACGCCTAATTTCGTAATTCAACGACCTCCTTAAAACATCGTTCGCACAAGGGAGGGTTGCATCAACTGCGCGATTGGGATAGTGACCCACTAAACCCATTCCACCAGGGCGCAACTGCTGCATCGCGGAATTCCCATAACATCTACGTATGCGCTTTTCCCTGCGATCCTTCAGAATCGCGGACGAAGCATCACGCAATCGAGACAGTAACCCACTAAGTCTAATATAAGGACGGCCACGCGAAGGCCGGCGAGTTTTAGTTGACGCTTGATTTTGTCGCTGTGCGGGTGTAAAGTACGCGAACCCCGATTGTCGTGAAACGAGTGACTGCGACGAGAACCGTATACCTGAGTGGAAGACCAAGCCACCGAGCTACAAGGCAACTACGCACCCCAGGGCAAGGGTAAACGGAGAGCTCCGAAGTCCGATCTGGGTCCATTACGAGTCGCCCCGCATAAGCGACACCAAGTAAAAATCCATACCTATCATTTATTGTTTAGTTGTATTCGTGATAACCATTGTATGTAAACCGACTTATTATATTAAACTACAGTGAACGAAACTACGCCTCATTCCCTCCGTAATCATTAATAAAGCGATAAGGTGTGTTTCAACACTTTAAAAGAGCAAAGAATCCACGGATCGGACGTAAGCGCAATCCGATCCGCTGTTACGACGCGACGGAATCAGCTGCTTCGCGGCGACCTCGATAAGAGCAGGATCAGCAAAACGCGAAGATAGAAAGAACGCGCTCGCAACGTAACATCGGAAATGGCGGACAGAGATCGTCGCTCCCGCGATATTATGCTCTTCAATTTAAAGGAATCTTCATCCGCCTCTATCTCCGATGCTGTTAACCGTGCTAGTGGAAGTTCTGGTTCAAATAATAATACTAATTCTTTGGATAAACAACTCGTGGATAGTATCCTCCATCAGGTGATTCCTCCGGGTAAAGCCGTTAAATTTAAAAACCTTTTCCGTGTCGGTTCTTCTCAGCAAGGTCGGCCGAGGCCGGTCAAGGTGATTTTCGACTCACGTACCGATGTTTTGGAGGTTTTGAAGAACAAAGCACGTTATAAAGGACCTGCAAGAATCATCGAAGACTCAACTCCGGCTCAACACGCGTATCTTCAGGCTCTTAGATCTGAACTCGCTGTGCTCCACGATAGTGGGGATGTGAATAAAACTAATCGTTTTTTCGATGGTGTTCCGCGTATTGTTAAGAATCTTAATCGTTCCGCTAAAAAAAACTAGTCTCTAACCCTTTGGTGTATTATCAAAATGTCAGAGGGCTTAGATAAAAAATTTGCGAACTTACAGCAGCTCTTGGGGCAGCTACCGTGCGATATTCCATTATATGCTTAGTTGAGACATGGTTATGTGAGGGTCCCCCTCGCGGACTGCCACCTTGTCGTAGTGAGGGGGCTTGCGTGGTGCAATGATCACACGGGCTATGCCGGCGGGGACGTCGGTCCCTGGCAGGTTCTACCAAGCCGGACAGGCCGTGTGTGAGTACCCAGACTAAGAGCAGTCCAAACTGTGAGGAAGGAAAATCTCATTAAAAAACCCGGGTAGGTCGCGCTCGTTAGCCATAGTAGGCAAGCGACCTAGGTGAAGGCCACACTGATATAAAACCATTCCTTATTAATATGGAGGAGGTTAATAAAGGACAGATTGTTACCGCACCAGGGGTATCGGAACCCCAGATGCCGGCGGGGGAGGGCTATCGTCCCAGGTACCCCCCGTCGTCATCGAGCGATGGGCTGCCCGGGTCGTGCGGCGCACGCGGCCCGGGTGAATCTGCTAGTGCAGGTGCCAGGAAGGAGACGCGCGGGGTGGTGTCGGAGACACTCCGCCCAGCGATCGTTTGCGTTGAGCGCATCCAGGTGGATGCGCTCAGAGCCAAGATGAGAAAGGTAGTTGTCAGGGAGGGGGCTGTATCACCCTCCCCCTCCCTGACAAGTATAGACGCGTCCCTCCGAGAGGCGAGAGACACACGAACCATCACTAGCGTCGCTCTCTCGGAGGGACGCGTGAAACGTAAGAGAGGGCGGCCCCCCACTACCGGGGAGTGCGTCGGGCTCGCCGAGGCGAAGGCCCGCATACTCGCCCCGGGGGGTAGGGAGCTGGAGGTGCAGTCCGAGCAGGAGTTGGCTCGGCTTGCGCAAAAGTGCACTCCAGCTCCGGCTCCCGCCGCCGCACCTTCAGGCCGTATAATTAGTGCGACATCCGCCACCTTGTCGCAGAGGTCCCCTGAGGAGCTCCAGCAAAGTATTGCTGGGGACCTCGGTGAAGGCCTTGAGGGAAGCGGCGGCTGTAGTGCGTGGGGCCGCCAAGGAGTTCGTCTCCCGCTCGGAGCCAACTAGGAATGATCGGTGGCTCCGGCGGGAGAACGAGCAGCTGCGGGAGCAGCTCAGCTCTCTGAGGGGAGAGATTTCGGCACTGAGATCGGAGGTGTCGACCCTTAGAGGGCTGAAAAGTCAGTCTGCTGCTCCCGCGCAGCGACGGTTTGTGCTGAGGCTGCGGCCCCCGCCAAGATTATTGCTTCACGGTGTCCCCCAGCAGAAGATACTCTCCTGAAGAGGATCGGGGACATCGTGGATGCCAAGCTGTCCGCGTTTCGGAAGGAGCTGTTTCCCGGAACGCGGGCAGCCTTGACGGGGACCGTAGCCCCACCAACTACGTCGAAACGTGCGGCCAAGAAGGGGGTGTCGGAGACCCTTTCTAAAGCCGCCGAGAAGGGCTTCCCGACGCCCCCACCACCCCCCACCGAAGTGTGGAGCAGGGTGATAGGGCGGAAGGAAAAGAATGCTGCTAAAAAAGCAGCTAAAGCGCAGTCTGCCCCTTCCGCCTCTCCCGCTTCGGTTGGGGGTGGAAGGAAGAAGAAGGGAGCTCAGCCTCCCAGCCAGCCGAAAGGGGCCATATCCCAGACCAACAGGGATAGGGCGAAGCGCCTGAGGCCCCCCCGGACAGCAGCGATAGCTGTTACGATTCCAGAGGGGGGCCCGCTGACTTACGCCTGCGTGATGACCGAGGCCCGATCCAGCATTAAGCTGGCTGACCTCGGCATCACGGAGGTCAGGTGCAAGCGCGCCGTGACCGGGGGTCTCATTCTTGAGATTCCTGGCGCGGTGTCGCAGGAGAAAGCGGATAAGCTGGCTGAGAGGATTAGCTCCCTCTTCAAGGATAGGGGTGTCCGAGTCGCCAGGCCAATTAAGCGCGCTGAGTTGCGTGTTCGCGGCCTGGACGACTCGGTCACCCCGATGACGTGGTGCAGGCTGTGGCTGCAGTCGCGGGATGCCGGGAGAGGAGGTGCGGACGGGTCTTGTCCGTACCTCCCCGTCCGGCCTTGGTTCGGTATGGGTTCAGTGTCCCGCGACTGCGGCCAAGAAGTTGGCCCAAGCTGGGAGATTGCTGGTGGGTTGGGTGTCGGGCAGAGTGGAGCTGCTCGACACCCGCCCACTGCAGTGCTACCGCTGCCTTGAGTTTGGTCATGTGAGGCAGCGGTGCACTAGCGCGGCGGACCGGAGCGACCGGTGTTTCCGCTGTGGTCAGCCCGGACACCGCGCTAATGGCTGCACTGCCGCCCCCAATTGTCCACTTTGTATGGACCTGGGACGGCAGTGCGGCCACCGGCTTAGTGCAAAAGCCTGCGCCACAAAGCGTGGTAAAAAGTCCAACGGCGGTGGCGCGGCATAGACCGCCATCGCCGCTGTACCGGGGCCATCCGGTGTTCTGGCGGTTAAGCCGGTGGCTGTGCCTGACCCAGCCTCAGTGGTTCGCCAGGAGGAGGCAATGACCATTGCGTAGATCGCAATGGCTACCCTCCTCTTGGCCAACCTCAACCACGCCCGCCATGCCCAGGACTTGTTTGTCCAGGGCATGGCGGAGCGTGAAGCGGGTCTGGCTATAGCCACCGAGCCGTACAGCCTTCCCCCCAACCCAAACTGTGTTGAGGACGCTTGCGGCTCGGTGGCGATAATTAGAAATGAAATAAATAGTTCCCCTCCGCTCACCTTGTTGGTGAGTGGGAGGGGATTTGTCGTTTCACTCTGGGGGGAAACCGTCGTGGTGGGTGTTTATATCTCTCCCGCCCGCGACCTCGCCCAAGTAGAAGAGATTTTGGCCGACGTGGAAAGGGCGATTTTGCCGTTCCTGCGCCGGCCCGTGCTGGTGCTGGGGGATTTCAACGCCAAGAGCGTTTCTTGGGGCTGCCCCCGCACCAGCGCGCGTGGCGAGGTCGTGAGCGACTGGGCGGCGGCGATGGACCTCCAGTGCATTAACCAGGGGTCCACCCACACCTGCATTCGTCGGGGCGGGGGATCGATTGTGGATCTCACATTCGTGTCCCCCGCTGCGGTGGGGCGGGTGTCGGGTTGGCGTGTCCTCGAGGAGGTCGAGACGCTGTCTGACCATCGTTATATTACGATGGTCGTTTCGGCCTCCTTGGCTTTAGGAGGCGCGCCACGCCGTCGTTCAACCTGGGGAGTTGGCCCCAGGTGGTCGCTGCGACGGTTAAACGCGGACGTACTGATGGCGGCATCTCTCGCTGAGACTTGGCCGGTGTTTCCGGCCGAGTCCTGCGATCCCGTGAGTGGGGCGGCCTGGTTCCGGAGTGTGATGACCCGTATCTGTGATGCGAACATCCCCCGGGCCAGGTCCGCCTCCTTGCGGGGCGCCGTGTACTGGTGGTCGGATGACATTGCGCAGCTGCGAAATGAGTGCGTCAGTGCCCGCCGCCGGTACATTAGGGCTCGCCGGAGACGTCGGCGGGACCTGGCGAGAGAGGCCGAGTTGTATGAGGTGTACCGCGAGAGGCGCGGTGCCCTTCGTGCAGCCATCAGCAAGGCCAAGGCTCAAGCTTGGGAGGATCTCCTTCGGACCTTAGACGAAGACCCGTGGGGGCGTCCATACCTTATAGTTCGGAAGAAACTCCGACCGCGGGCGCCCCCACTGACGGAGGGTCTTGACCCCCAATTCCTGCGGGGCGTGGTAGACACTCTTTTTCCTCGCTCGGAGGAGGAGCCACGTCCCGTAGAGCCGCCGGACCCGAACAACTGGTCCGGCGAGTTGGGAGTCAGTCCGGTGGAGATAGGCGCGGCCGCTCGGCGCCTGGGTACCTCTAAAAAGGCCCCAGGCCCGGGTGGAATACCAGGCCGCGTCTGGGCCTTGACCTTGGACGTCCTCGGGCCCGGTTTTAAGCAGCTATTTGATAGCTGCTTGAGGACAGGGTCATTCCCCCCAGAGTGGAAGTTGGCGAGGTTGGTGCTTCTCCAAAAGCACGGGCGGCCCGCGGATTCTCCCTCCGCGTACCGACCCCTGTGTCTGTTGGATGAGGCGGCGAGCTTTTTGAGCGACTGCTCGTGGCCCGCCTCGCCAGGCATCTGTCCCAGGTAGGTCCCGACCTGTCGGACCGCCAATATGGCTTCCGGGAGGGTCTCTCCACGATTGATGCCATCAGTCGTGTGAGGGCCCTCTCGGACGAGGTGGTCTCAGGGGGGGGAGTTGCATTGGCTGTTGGATTAGATATAGTTAATGCATTCAACTCCCTCCCCTGGGCGGCGGTCCGGAGGGTGCTCGAGTTCCATCGAGTGCCCTCATATTTAAGATCTACGGTCGGGGCCTACCTTCGGGATAGGTGCATTTTATACAGGGGTGGGTGCGGTACCACCTTCCGGAGGGAGATCAACTGCGGGGTTCCACAGGGGTCGGCACTGGGGCCGCTCCTGTGGAACCTCGGGTATAATGCGGTTTTGCGGGCCGTTTTGCCCCGTGGCCTTCACGTCATCTGCTATGCAGACGACACGTTAGTGTTGGCCACGGGGGCTTCTTGGAGAAGCACCCTTAACCTCGCAGAGGTTGGGGTGGCACTGGTGGTCGGCCGAATAGAGGCTTTGGGCCTGCGGGTGGCTCCGGCGAAAACCGAGGCGATGTGGTTTGGTCCGCCTCGTCGGAGACCACCTCAGGCCCACCTCTATGTAGGAGATGCACCTGTCGAGGTTCGCACCCAGATGAAGTATCTGGGTGTCGTCCTCGACAGCGGATGGCACTTCGAGGCGTATCTCGCCTCTCTGGTTCCCCGGGTTGAGGGAGCAGCCTTGGCATTATGCCGCTTGCTCCCCAACCTCGGGGGTCCGGATGGGCGAGTCCGCCGCCTCTATGTGGGGGTGGTCCTATCAATGGCGTTATACGCCTCGCCGGTTTGGGCGGGCGACGTGATGGCCTCCCGGCGGCGCAGGATGGCGCTCTGCTGGCTGGTCCGTCGGGTGGCCATCAGGGTCGCCCGCGGATACAGGACCATTTCCCTAGAGGCGGCGAGTCTCCTGGCAGGGGTTCCCCCATTAGACCTCCTGGCGGAGGGATATGCGGAGTTATTCCGCTGGAAGAAATCCCTCCGTCAGAGGGGGTTACCCCTGTCAGGAGAAGTGCTGGAAGCCGAGAAGTGTCGAGTCCGGCAGTCCGTTGTGGCCAAATGGCAAGCGAGGCTTGTATTGCCTAATGCCGGCCGCCGGACTGTCGAGGCTATCCGACCATGCCTCGACACATGGTTGACGAGGAGGCATGGTGTGCTCACCTACCGCCTTACGCAGGTGCTCACCGGGCATGGATGCTTCGGTGAGTACCTGCAGAGGATAGGGCGCGAGCCGACCACTAGGTGCCACCACTGTGGTGCCGCGCAGGACACGGCGCAGCACACTTTAGAAGTGTGCAGCACATTCGAGGAGGAGCGCCGTGTCCTGCGCGGCGAAGTAGGAGATGACCTCTCGCTGCCGGCCTTGGTTCGCGCCATGGTCGACAGCGGGAGGTCGTGGAGGGCAGCGGTCTCCTTCTGTGAGAGTGTCATCTCGCAGAAGGAGGCCGCGGAAAAAGAGCGGGAGCGTGCCGGGCCACGGGTCATCGGTCCGGTCGGCGTTATACATGAGTATTTTAATTTTTTTAACCTCTCACAGTTCAATATTATACCTAATGACCATGGTAGGGTTCTAGATTTAATTTTCTCCTCTTTCTCTGTAATTAATGTTGAGCGTGCTTCCGATTATCTCATAGCTCCGGATCCTCACCATCCGCCGTTACTTTTCGAACTTCCTCTATCTTTTAAACCTGCGTCTTCGGCCAGTGATTGCGTTACACTTAAGAATTTTCATACTGCTAACTACTTCGCCATTAATGACTATCTTGGTTCAATTGATTGGGACAACGGTCTCTTTGCGCTATCGGTTGATGCATCAGTCGACATGCTGTATGCACATATCGATAGTTGCATTAGTTCCCATGTTCCGTCATATGTGAAACGTAACTCGTTATACCCGTCATGGTTCTCTTCCGAACTTAAGCAGCTTGTTAATCAGAAGAAGTTAGCTCATCGTCGTTACAAACACTGCCATCAGTTTGCTGATTACCTTTCATTTAAGAGACTTCGATCGCATTGTAAAATTCTGTCGCGTAAGTGCTGGACCGATTATGTTAAATATATTGAAAGCTGTATACCGCACAATGCTAAATCCTTCTGGAGCTTTACGAGAGCTATGAAAAAATCTGATGTTAGATCATCTAGCATGTACTTAGATCAGACTATATTGTACGATGCTACTGCTGCTAATGCGTTTGCCCAATATTTCAAGTCTGTATACTCCGTTGATGAAGATGCGTACCTTGATCAAAACTGTAATCTTAATTTTAATCTTAACTGTAATTCCGTTCTTAGTATCTTTGGGCTTAGTATTAGTATAACTGATGTATATGATGGTATCAATTCTCTAAATGTTAACACCGGTCCGGGTATTGATGGTATTCACCCACTCTTTGTTGAATCGTGTTTATTTATTTTGTCCAGAATTTTGTGGTTAATATTTAATAAGTCTATTTCATCAGGTACCTTTCCTCACAGATGGAAAACATGTATCATCTGTCCTATTCGCAAAGGTGGGGATTCCTCTAATATCCGTAATTTTCGGCCTATTAGTATCCAATGCGTTTTTCCTAAAATTTTTGAGGCAATAATTGCTAAGAAGCTATCCTTCTTATGCAAAAATATTATTATCCCGGAACAGCATGGATTTGTATCTGGTCGTTCAACCACAACGAATTTATCTCTGTACCATCATTACCTCACCACTGCTATTGAAAGGGGTCTTCAAGTCGATGCGATTTATACAGACTTTCGTAAAGCCTTTGACTCGGTTAATCACTTGCTACTGCTTGCGAAGCTTCGAGCGTGTGGTATTTCTGGTATTCTTTTATTATGGTTACGTAGTTATATTATGGATAGATCACAATGCGTTAAATTTAATAACACTCTTTCCGATACGTTTTTAGCGCAGTCTGGCGTTCCGCAGGGTTCCCATCTTGGTCCCTTACTTTTTTTATTATTTATTAACGACATTGCGACTTGTTTCAACTATTGTCATTTCCTACTATATGCTGACGACCTAAAGCTGTTTCATGCTATTGATAACCCGTTCAGTCACATACTTATTCAGCATGATCTCAATAATTTATATACATGGTGCGTGTGCAACAAACTGAAACTTAACCTCGAGAAATGCTACGTTATTCACTTTGCGCATTCAAGGCATATCTCACATCATCCCTACCGTATCGATAATTTTTCTCTAGCTTCCGTTAATAATATCCGTGACCTTGGTATCACCTTCACCTCGAACCTTTCGTTTGCAAGTCATATTACTAATGTTATTAGCAAGGCCTCCAAGGCGCTCGGCTTCGTTATCAGGGCTTCTAGATACTTCAAGAACACTAAGACCATCAAAATTTTATATTGTGCGTATGTTCGCCCGCATTTAGAATACTGCTCTGTTGTATGGTCACCGTATCAAAATTTTTTATGCGTTGCTTTGGAACGAGTTCAACATCGATTCCTGCGCGTTCTTGCTTCGTGTGTGGGTCAGCCAATGTCTCGTCTCGACCATAATTACTGCCCCCTCTACGTGAAATTTGGAATAATGCCGTTAGCTAATAGACGTGTGTTTTGTGACTTAGTCTTTGCGCACAAAGTTTTGAACGGCATCATATCATGCCCTGAGCTCTTATCTTACTTCAGCCTTTCTGTGAGCGTTTCTAAAAGAGCTCATCGACTTCTATTAATTGAGTTCCATCGCACGACATATGGATACTATAACTGTATTAACCGCGTTATTATTAATGTTAATGCCTTCTGTGATCAGGTGGATTTTTTTAGTTGTATGCCTATCTTTAGACGCATGTTACTTAGCGTCTTGTCATCTACGAACGTTGTTTCTGTAATCTCTGTTCACTAAAGGGTAAAATTTTTTCCCGTAAATAAATAAATAAATAAATAAATAAATAAATAGACTAGAATGAATGTTCACGAGAAATAACCGAACTTATTAAATTAAACTTCTCATCGGAAGTCGCGTAACAAAGACGTGCTTGTAAGCTAAGGTATAAGTCGATGTCAGACAAACGTAGAAAGAATCGTACTTAAAATCGCAGGAAAAAAGTGTGTAAAAGTCTGTAAAAAGTGTATCGAGCGTTCGATGCACGCTGTTTTAAAGGTTCGTATGCGACCTGGTGGGGTAGCGCATACGTTACATGATTGGCGTAGAGCGAGCGAAGGAAATGGCGGCGACGAATCAGGAGTCTTCGCGCGGACGCCCGTGCTACGTCACGTGGTCAAAGCGTGGGCGAGGTTCTCGCGGGTAAATCCGAGTCAGCAAGGGTGGTGTGACGCGGTATCGAGGAAATGGTTTACATTAGGATTCGGAGAATTGATCTCAAGTGGCTGAGGAAGTTTAGAAATGAGCTATCGTATGTGAATAAGATATTCTTAAGGATAAGGCGGAGATGTTGGAAGGAATAAGGTGTCATCATACTGAAAGTACTTAGATGAGAGGGTGGAGAGGCAGGTAGCGTTTGTTCGCACGTGTAGCATTATGGAATAAGAATATATTTTACTTGAAACATCGTTGCCGTTATTCCTTTACTGCTCTAGGTTTCTTAATAACTATTTCACGCATTAGCGGTGAGGTATTAACGGTACGAGATAACACTGAAATGTTTATGTCTCGATTCGACTGCTCGCCGTATCGCTCATCGGTCCTCAAGACAAAGCGGAGATACTGATGATATCGGATACCATTGCCGGTTCACGGTGGTCTCGTCGCGACGGCGTTCTTTCGCTATAGAATTAATTATTATTCTTAGAATTAAGACATTATTCGTTTGTTCTTTTATTAATTGTAGTTATGTTAAAAATGTTGCTGTGATTGCGAAGGATACCAGTAATACCTAATGGTTCTTTAATTGTTATTGTTAATTGTAGTCGCTGAGAATTTACTCTTTTAATTATCCTGTTAGTTATTGTAAAAGTAAGATTAATACAAAGGGGTAGAAGACAAGGCTTTCGCATCGCTAAATGGCCGCATTTATTGTATAGTATTCGCTTAAAAGTGTAGATGGCGCAAGAAGTACCTTAAATCTAGGCGCTCGCTGGCACTTAATGAGAGTAAGAGGTGATAGATGGCGTGAGAGGTGACTTGAAAAGAAACAGGGAATTTGGCGTATAGTCGCCAGACGTTACAATTGATTTCGATTTTTTATAGGGGAAATTATAATAAAAGACATACTAGAGCATTTTCTATTCAAGACTCGTACATACATGCTATGAATTTGCATGCTAAATTAATAATAAAATGAAAAAATAAGAGTTTACATAAATTATATGTTAAATTAATGAACTAATAAAAAGTCGATTAGCTAGCTCTATAAATTTTTCTCAAACACCATTACATTTTTAAAAAGTTTAAAAAAAAATTAGATTTCGATCGGTTTGGTATTGATACGTATTCATTTACAAATTATCGATACACATGATGTCTGGAATGAAAAGTACGGATATTATCGATATCGTTATTTATGAAACGAAAAGTATGAATATCATCGATATCGATATTTATATCTAAATCCTGTCCGCACTGAGTGAATTTGTCCAATTTTCGTCTAATTTAGTTTGAGGGGATTGGTAGTCAAAAATTTTTAAAAATTAAATTTTTTGTCACTTGCCTGCCCTATTGGCTTAAAAAATTCTCCCTGCACTCCAAAGGGAAAGGAGGCAGTTAATTTATCGATTTGAGTGAAAAAAATCGATCCGAAACGTCTTTACGACCGGGAAAAATAAATCGCAGAGTTTTTTGCCTCTCCTGAAAAATCAAGTTTTTTCATATAAATGTTCCCTTTTCTCGGAATCTGATAAACTAATCTGCACAGGATTTTTTATAGGTATAAAGTAGTGCTATTAGATCTTATATGACAGACCATTTTTTACCCAACTCCGGGAAAGCCAAAAGGTAGAGTTATGAGTTTAGCACCCTATGTATGAATGTATGAATGTATGTATGTATGTTTTTAATTACGTATGTTCCACCTATGAGATGTCAAACATATTAATTTACTAAATATCGATACACATGATGTCTGGAATGAAAAGTACGGATATTATCGATATAGATACTTATGAAACGAAAAGTATGGATAACATCGATATCGA
The DNA here is from genome assembly GCA_916049575.1 of Ancistrocerus nigricornis. Lineage (NCBI taxonomy): Eukaryota > Metazoa > Arthropoda > Insecta > Hymenoptera > Vespidae > Ancistrocerus > Ancistrocerus nigricornis. The sequence continues at coordinate 14,478,284 of OU696664.1, read as the reverse complement.
CATTTATATGAAAACCCTCTCAACACTGAGTGAATTTATACAATTTTCGTATAATTTAGTTTAAGGGGAATAGGTAGTTAATTTTTAAAAATTGAATTTTTTGTCAATTGCTTGCCTCATTGGCGCTCAGTGAGTTGACCGTTTCGACCAATCGCACGCTAAAGTCGAACATGTGCGCGATCGTCGAAGTATCAGCAATGTAATTTAAATCGAGTAAGAGTGAATTTTTGTCTGGAATATTTTAGAAGAGAAAAATCATGGTTCATGCATGAAAATGTTACGTGCCTTATTGTGAACATAATAAGCGATCAGCAGAATGCAGTTTTTTTAAATTTCTGATGAATCCGTCAAGGTAAGTGATTAAAAATGTCTATAACCTTATCATTTACAACATATCAATTAGTATAATACAGAGTAAGTAATTTAAATATCAAAATAGTTCAGACATTCTTTAAATGAATACATTTTGTGATACAGATGCAAACCTGGGTACAAAACTTAGGAGTGGAAGACTTTGCTTATCGACCGATAGACAAATTGAACGAATCAAAATGTATATGCAGTTGCCATTTCGAAGACCAGGATTTTACTTCGGTAATACATGGTAACTGTTTCATTCCACCGCTACAACAAATATATATATTAAACGTTATTATTAAAGATATTGTTGTTTTTATTCTGTTTCAGTGAACTACTTCGTTTTGGTCAAAAATAGGCTCACCAGGAAAGTCACTTTTTTTGATATTACATACAGTTCTATGATTTCATTTACCTTTACCAATCACAGTTCTTTGTCAAGCTGAGGCGCTCAGTGAATGTGACCGTTTCGACCAATCGCCCGCGAGAGTCGAAAATGTGCGCGATCGTCGAAGTATCAGCAATGTAATTTAAATCGAGTAAGAGTGAATTTTTGTCTGGAATATTTTAGAAGAGAAAAATCATGGTTCATGCATGAAAATGTTACGTGCCTTATTGTGAACATAATAAGCGATCAGCAGAATGCAGTTTTTTTAAATTTCTGATGAATCCGTCAAGGTAAGTGATTAAAAATGTCTATAACCTTATCATTTACAACATATCAATTAGTATAATACAGAGTAAGTAATTTAAATATCAAAATAGTTCAGACATTCTTTAAATGAATACATTTTGTGATACAGATGCAAACCTGGGTACAAAACTTAGGAGTGGAAGACTTTGCTTATCGACCGATAGACAAATTGAACGAATCAAAATGTATATGCAGTTGCCATTTCGAAGACCAGGATTTTACTTCGGTAATACATGGTAACTGTTTCATTCCACCGCTACAACAAATATATATATTAAACGTTATTATTAAAGATATTGTTGTTTTTATTCTGTTTCAGTGAACTACTTCGTTTTGGTCAAAAATAGGCTCACCAGGAAAGTCACTTTTTTTGATATTACATACAGTTCTATGATTTCATTTACCTTTACCAATCACAGTTCTTTGTCAAGCTGAGGCGCTCAGTGAATGTGACCGTTTCGACCAATCGCCCGCGAGAGTCGAAAATGTGCGCGATCGTCGAAGTATCAGCAATGTAATTTAAATCGAGCAAGAGTGAATTTTTGTCTGGTATATTTTAGAAGAGAAAAATCATGGTTCATGCAAGAAAATGTTACGTGCCTTATTGTGAACATAATAAGCGATCAGCGGAATGCAGTTTTTTTAAATTTCTGTTGAATCCATCAAGCTAAGTGATTAAAAATGTCGGTAACCTTATAATTTACAACATATCAATTAGTATAATAAAGAGTAAGTAATTAAAATATAAAAATAGTTCAGACATTCTTTAAATTAATACATTTTGTGATACAGATGCAAACCTGGGTACAAAACTTAGGAGTGGAAGACTTTGCTTATCGACCCATAGAGGAATTGAACTACTTAAGATTTGTATGCAGTTGCCATTTCGAAGACCAGGATTTTACGTCGTTAATACATGGTAACTGTTTCATTTCTCCGCTACAACAAATATATATATTAAACGTTATTATTAAAGATATTGATGTTTTTATTCTGTTTCAGTGAACTACTTCGTTTTGGTCAAAAATAGGCTCACCAGGAAAGTCACTTTTTTTGATATTACATACAGTTCTATGATTTCATTTACCTTTAACATACTAATATTTTTCCGACTCTTGGTTCTTGGATTCTGTCGACTCTAGGAACGAATTTAATAGAAGATCTTTAACAATAATTACAGTTTACACTGTAATTGTTTTGAAGATACTTTTGGTGGTATATTTCGAGAGTACATTGAAAGGTTTGGACTTTAAATTTATGTGGAGATAATATTTTTAGTTGTACCTATTTAATTTTATATGAACCTAACACGACTTTTTGCAGAAACTAAAAAAATCAACGCATGGATTTATGGAAAACAGTTGCTAATTTAATTGCAGTATGTAATTCTGGATCATTTTCAAGAGATATGCTACTGTAGTATCTAGTTCCATGTTTAAAAATGTAACAAATGAGCGATTATAAAATAAAAGGAATTAAGTATTTTTAAAAAGGCATATGTTAAATAAATATATAAATTGAATGTTTTTCATTTTATTATAATAATCTGGTTACAGGTAACAATTTAAGAATTAATTTTTTTGACAGAACGAACAAAATTAGTTCACAATCATTATTATTTGACACCCTATCCCTACATTTTTAATATTTTTATCTAATTATATACAATATTTTGTCTTTTTAGGGATAATTACAATCAAAATGTTTTTATTTTATTACAAAATTTTATTATTCAATCCAATTAATCCTACTTCATTAAATCATTAGTTCTGGCCCCAGTTGATTTCTTATGAGATATCTTCATGACCCTGAAAAATATTATTTCGTTAAAGATAAACATAATCATAGAACTGTATGTAATATTCAAAGAAGTTACTTGCCTTTCAAACATATTTTTGACCAAAGCTAAGTAGTACACTGGAACAGAATAAAAACATTAATATCTTTAATAATAACGTTTAATATGTATATTTGTTGTAGCAGAGAAATGAAAGAATTACCATGAAAACTGTATACTGTGACGTGGTATTTTGAATACCCGTCACAAACGAGAATCCTCTCCCCTTCGCCGCGGATTAGAAAAAGAACCGTCGCGGACAGAGTCACCGGGTGGACCGCGGAAGAAAATGTGACGCGAGTCGGAGGGCCTCGAGGCTGGTTCTGGGGTAGAAAAATGAATAAATAGTAAAGTTAGACCCTCTTTCATGACCGCCACGCCGGAGAGGAGAAGGACGAGGCCGGAGAAAGCAACAGCGGCCGACGGAGCGACGGCAGAGCGAGAGAGCGAACCGTTGAAGGAGCAATTATAAGATCGAGAGAGAGAGAGAGAGAGAGGACACGCACGGCGAGAACGAGCGAGGCAGAAAGACGATCGGCGAAGGAAACGGCCGAAATTCCGAGGCAACGAGGACCACCCGACAGCGAATCATCAGAGCATCCCTTCGCTCAATAACGGATCGAGATGACCGCCGGAATGGTCATCAGTGGCGGTCATCCGGTCGAAAATTGCAAGAGAAATTAATAGCGAAGTCGCGGAAAGCGGCCATGCGTGCGCGCGTCGCCTAGCGAGGCGGTAGAGCGAGGGAGATAGCGAGTAGGCGCTCGGCTATCTTCGGGTGGGCTCGGGGAATTTCGGTAGGCCGGCTCGTAAGGAACCGCGTGCGTGATCCTCGAAAAATTACTCTGTGCGCGACGTTGATTTGAGTAAGAGGTAATTAGAGCGATCGACAAGTAAATCCTTTGTCACGTACGAAGTTCCTTCCGGGTGGCGGATCGGTGAATTGAGGTCAATTCGGGGTTATTCGGAGCCTCTAGTAGTCTATAACCGAATTATCGGAGATTTATGGAGATTGTTGTTTAAATTAATTAGTTAAAAATAGTAGAAGCATCCTTCGATTTTCTCGTTAGATTCTTTTGTTCGCGAGGAGCGGAACCAGCCTCGATCGCCGTCCGGGTGCGCGGTTTATAGTATATTATTGTATTTCCTGATTGTAGAAACAATTACGGGGTGATTAATTGTTGTAATTATACGTTTGAAGCATTAAAATATTGCAAAGTCCTCGGTAGAATCATCGAGAAGCGAGGCGACCACGTGCCGGCATCTAGCACGTAGCGGGCGGTTAATTCGTCCGGGCGTTTAAGTAAACACCGCGGACAAAGAGATTCCGGTTTTGTTTAGTATTGTGTAGCGAACGGAAAATTTCGAATGCTTTCAATAATTTCACTTGAATAAATTCTTTTATTGTTTTTCGCTAAAGTGTGCTCCGAAGGAACTTTGTAAATAATTTCTTTCCCCCCTCAACCCACTACTCCTTACGGCTGCGTGAGCGGTATTTCGTGAGCCTTTTATTGCGGAGGATTCTCGCAGATTAATAAATAATAATTTGTTGAGACGGCTATTTCGCGGGGAGTGCATCCGGCACCTCCCCGGAATAATCTTAGAAATAACGTTGCAAATTTGGCGCCCAACGTGGGGCTCACGCAAGCCGGAAGGTCGTAGGGAGGAACGGTTGAGGTTTTGTGTTGTTGTTCGTCCTGGTGAAGGACTTTTCAAATTTTTGTACGTGTTGTCCACACCGGTTCGGTTCGGGAAAGTTCGAGCATCCTCGGGAGTGATCGCGGGTACTTGAAAAATCGTGAGTGTCACAAAGGATTACGGTGACCTTGGATTACGGTGACTTTGATGTACGGAATTGGATCTTCGGTGCGAGCTTCCACCAACCGAGACAGGATGGAAGGAAGGAGGGACAGCCGACGAAGCTCAAGGTCACACCGGTCAATGGGTGGATGGATCTTCAACGTGTCCGGTGAAGTACTATCAGATATACTTGCGTCACTGCGGGTTAATGCAAGCGGCTCACTTATAGTATTGCGGGATAGAATGCATAGGCTTACGCGTAGGGCTGCGGGGGAGGACGGAGTTCCTTGGACGGAGGAGGACGAGGGGGAGTCCGAGATAGATAGTTCGGAGGGGGAAGCGGAAGATAGTTCGCGCGAACCGTCTTTCGCTTATGGGGGAGCGCACTCCACGGAGTTGAGGAATCTCGTGGAGGCGCCTTCGACCGAGGCGGTAGTCGTGGTCCACCGGGAGGATACGTTAGGGGTAACGGTGGTGACCACGACGACCGCGACGACCTCCGCGACTAGGACGACGGCGGCGAATCCGTTTTTAAGGGTGTCAGCTACACCGTTTATCTCGACGAATCCTTTTATAGCTTCCGCATGGGAACCGACCGCCGCTTTTCCGGTCGCGCATTCGTCCCTTCGCGCGTCTCCACCTAGAGAAGACTCCATAGTGGTAGGGGAGCAGGAGATAGAGCAGGGATAGTCGCGGCCGAAAACGGGCCGCCCCACCACTCTCAACCAGCGCGGTCGACGACCTCAGCCGCGCGATCAGCTGAGCGCGGCGTAGGAGAGGGGAGAGCTCGGCAGCCGAGCTCGCCCGCACGTAGGCATCCCCACCACCAGAGGCAGGCTTCGGTAGGCTCCATTGCGACTTCGGCCGCCGTCGGGTGGGAGAGAGAGAGAGCGAGTCGACACACGCGTGACGCGTGAGAACGATGCGTGCGTATACGGGGTGGGGGTACCGAGTAGAATACCCAAATTTTCACATCTCCCTGTGCTGCAATCTCGCGCGGTTTCTTTTGGTCCTTCAAGGACCGAATACTTTGTACCTGACACTCCGCTGAGCGAGGTAGAGAGTAGGACGCCGGTGGTGGAGGACCGGGGATACCGGGAAAGGTCACGAGGGGAGAGAATACCGCACGTAGGAAGAGAAAGATCCCCCGAAACTGCAGCGTTGCGTGCGGATAATACACGGGACTTCCGAAAAGCGGAGACAATTAGAAACTTGCGCGCGGTCGATCAGATGATCCGCGCGTGGAGGGTGTCATTCGACGGCGAGGACGAGTCGGAGGCTGAGTCCTTTTTAGAAAGGGTGGAGGAGGAAAGTGAGAGAGTGGGAGTGTTAGAAAAAGAGTTGCTTTCGAATATTTCGATCCTCCTGACAGGCCTCGCCCTCGAATGGTACCGTTTAAGGAGAAGTTCTCTGCGTACGTGGGAGGAGTTTTGCGGGGCATTTAGATGCAGATTTTCTGGATTTGAGTCTCAAGAAAGGTTACGTGAGACGATCAGAACGCGAGTTCAGAGCCGGGAGAAAAAGTTAGCCGGTATTTGATTAAAATCGAGGGGCTTCTCGCGAAGGTCGTGCCGCCGGTTCCGATGTCGGAACGGTTTAGTATTGCTTACGCCAATTTAAGACCTGAATATCAACGAGAAATTGATCCGAGGGAGGTAACTAGTTTTGACCGGCTCTCTGAACTAGGGAGACAGAGAGAGAGAATCTGGGATATGGGACGGCGGTACCGTCCCGGTCCAGAATCGCCCGTAACGCGTCCAAACACGTACGCAGAGAGCGTTAGGCAGCCGCCAAGGGCGCGGACGGCTCGCGTCGCGGAAATATACCCGGTGGGGGGGGACAGGTCGCCGGAGAACCGCGAACCGGTAGTGCGACGAGCGGCTAGCGCGTCAAGGGTGGAAGAGCCGCTGAGAGATGCAGCGGTCGCAGCGGCGGTGGCTACGCCGCGAAATTCCGCGGCAAATAGTAGAAGCACCGCGAGTAGGCCCACGCCGGACCCCGCGAAGCCATCGGTCCGGTGCTGAAATTGCGGGGAATCGGGGCATAGGCACGCTAAGTGGAAGAAGCCGCGCCAACGTTTTTGCTTCCGGTGTGGACAGAAAGATTGCGTTAAAGCGACGTGCCCGAATTGCGAGCGAAGACCGGCGGGAAACGGTCAGGGGGAGTCGACCAACCGGCCGACGGCCACTCCCCCCTCCCAGTAGAGGCCATAGGGACACCCGCGAGTAGTGGGAGAGGGAGCGCTCGCGTAGACGATTCTCCGAGAGTAGGTGAGCGGTGCGGAGAGGAAATAGCCGTGCGAGCGGACGTCCACCGAGACTCGGCGAATGACATAGTGGAGGCGCCTCTCGAAAATAGGGAGAGAGATGCAGCGGTGGTAGCTACAATAGATGCAATGGGTGGGAGAATTTTTGTAAATGCCACCGTAAACGGCGTACCGATTTTCGGTCTTGTAGACACCGGTGCATCTCGCTCGTTTATCCGGAGGGCCAGAAACGAGGCGATTTTCGGGGAGATAGCCAGTTTAGAACCGTCGAGTGTGCAGTCCGTACATTATGCAGATGGGAGGAAAGAGACGGTGGAGGGAACAATCGCTACTGCAGTCCGTTTTGGAGGGGTAAAGCGGGAGTTGACCTTGCACGTCGTTCCTCGGCTCATGTCGAATTGTATTTTTGGGATGGACGCAATCCGATCATTTAAAATCATTATTGACGGGGAGAAAGGGATGTGGTACTCGGCATTAGCCGGAATAGAAGTCCCGTTTCGTCTTCCGTCGGAAGTAACCGGCATTAGTGCATGCGACGGGATCGTAGATATAACTGAAAACGAGAGGGAAACGGTGTTGCGCCTCGTAGATCGGGAATTAGCCGCAGGAGGAACACCGAAAGGGGTAACCGACCTAATTCGACATAAAGTCGACGTGCAAGGTCACACCGCCATAAAACAACGGTATTATCCAGTATCGCCGGCCGTCCAGGAAGCGATGTACGCGGAGGTAGACCGTATGTTAAAGGAAGGGGTGATCGAGCGATCGAATAGCGAATGGTCAAGCCCGGTGGTGATGGTGAAGAAGCCGAATGGTTCTTACCGTTTTTGCTGCGACTTCCGCAAGGTCAATGCGGTATCGAAAAAAGACGCGTACCCTTTACCTTTTATGGAGGGGATACTTAGCAAGCTACGTCGAGCTTGGTACATTTCGACCTTGGATCTGAGTCAGGCCTTCCACCAAATCCCGCTCGAAGACGATAGTCGGGAAGTAACCGCGTTTACGGTTCCTGGTCGCGGATTGTTTCATTTTAAAAGAATGCCGTATGGATTGACGGGAGCACCGGCCACGTTTCAACGGTTGCTCGATAAATTGATCGGTACTGAAATGGAGCCACACGCTTTTGCATATCTAGACGATATTATAATCGTGACGGAAACGTTCGAAGAACATTTAGAATGGTTGCGACGGGTAATTAGAAAAATTAAAGAAGCCGTACTTGTAATTAACCGGGAGAAATCCGAATTTTGTCGTGAAGAAGTACGATATTTACGCCCGCCGCACATGCTCACACTCGCACTCGTTCACGATACTGCGCTGGTGTGTCACTGACATTGGTCGACACGTGTGCATCCGCATTTGTTCACACGGGTTGTACATCAGTGGCATTCGTCGATGCGAACCAAGCAAGATGAACGCGATAGATTTAAGTTCGGAATCCGACAATGATAACGAATTTTTATATCGATTATCGTTAATAAAGAAAGTATGTTGCAAGAAAAACTGGAAGAGCTCTTACATGTCCAAAAGAAAAACACATGGAGAATTCATATTAACTTCTGAGTTTTCAGACGAAAAATTTAAAAATTATTTTAAATTATCTAGGGACGAGTTTGTTTTTGTTTGTTTGTCGTATAAACATTTTTCGCTTCGAACAGCTTCAATTAATTCCTCCTCCATGTTTACGAACACTCGCACTACTGCCACTCGAAAAACGTGTCTCAGCTACCTAGGCCACTCGCACGACTCGCGCGTACACGCTCATGTACGTCTTTGCGTGGACACGTGAGAACAAATGCGTAGTTCGGTACGACGCCATACGTTTTAAACGCTGCCACTCGCACGCGGCTCGTGACGACCAATGCGAGTGTGAGCATGTGCGGCGGGCGTTAGGATTTTGAGTAAATCGACACGGGTTACAAGTCGACCCGGACAAGGTCGAACCAGTTTTAAAATTCCCCGAGCCGCGAAATATCCGTCAGTTGAGACGTTTTCTCGGTATGGCTTCGTGGTACCGACGATTTATCGATGCTTACGCGGAAAAAGTTAGTCCGTTGAACCATCTCCTTAAGAAAAACGTAACGTGGAGTTGGGGTAAAGAGCAGCGGGACGCGTTTGAAACGGTAAAGCATAGTTTAGCGACAGCACCAGTTATTTCCTGTCCAGATTTTAGTTTACCGTTTGTCCTTCAGACGGACGCGAGTCATTTCGGTATCGGAGCAGTCCTGACTCAATCCAAGGATGAACAGGAGTTCGTCGTGGCGTATGCGAGCCGAACGCTATCAGATCTAGAGACGCGTTATTCGGTGACGGAAAAGGAAGGGTTGGCAGTAGTGTGGGCCGTTAAAAAGTTTCGGCATTATATCGAGGGGACGCACTTCACCGTCATCACCGACCACGCTAATCTTCGCTATCTCTATAATTTCCGCGATAAAACGGGTAGGATCGGCCGATGGGCGTTAGACCTGCTCGACTACGATTTCGACGTCATCTACCGAAAGGGTGCGTTGCACCACGTACCCGACGCGCTGTCGCGTATGTACGAGGAGGACGAAGAATCGGAAATCGTGGAGGTAGCCGCGGCGGTGCCCGATGGCGGGACCGACGCGGAAGCGCAGGGCGCGTAGGGCGAAGGTAAGGGCGCGGAAGGGGAGGAGGACGGGGGAGATTGCACTTGGTACGACTGTCGCCTCGAGGCGGTTGAAAAATATCCAAACCGCTTCCCGGAATGGAAAATAGAAGACGGGAGGTTATATTTCCGGCGACCGAACGCCCTTAAAAGTAAAGCCGTTGCGGATCTTAACGAGTGGAAGTTCGTAGTTCGACCCGAGAAACGCGAGGAGGTACTCCGCGGAGCGCACGACGAACCGGCAGCGGGGCATCTCGGTATCGAAAAGACGTATCAGCGCGTCGCGGTGAATTATTATTGGCCGGGAATGCACCGGGAAATTCAGGATTACGTTAGGAAGTGCATTACATGTCAGCAATGCAAGGTCGGGCAGGTCGCACCGGCGGGTTTAATGGGGAAGCGAATCGTCGATCAGCCGTGGACGGTAGTCGCCGCTGATATCATGGGTCCGTTTCCGCGGAGCGCGACGGGCTACACTTACGTACTCGTCTTCCTGGACATTTTTACTCGCTGGATAGAATACGTACCGTTAAGGATAGCCACCGGAAAAAGCATTGCAGATGCATTTTTAAAACTCGTAGTGTATCGGTGGGGAACACCGGAAATTCTTTTAACGGACAACGGGACCGAGTTTGTTAATAAATCGGTCGATTCGGTGTTGTGCGAATGTAGGATCGTACACTCGACGGTACCGCCGTACCATCCGCAAGCGAACCCGACGGGAAAGGGTAACCGAATACTTAAGACTATGATTACGGCGTATATCGGGAAAGATCATCGCGAGTGGGACGTCCACCTTGTAGAGTTTGCGTTCGCGTATAATACGGCCGTCCATTCGTCGATCGGGGTTAGCCCGGCATTTCTGAATTACGGGAGGGAAGCTAAGCCTCCGAAAATGCTTCGGGTGGAGGAAGAGGGCGACATAGAGGTCGCAGCTCCCGATACAGACGGGTGGAAAGACAGAGCGAGCCGTTTGCATGAATTACAAGAGCTGGTAGGGGAGAGCCTCAAGAAGGCCTTCCAAACACAAGCCGGCCGATATAACCTGCGAAGACGTGACGCAAAGTATAGCGTGGGCGACCGCGTATGGAAAAAGAACCGAGTCTTATCCTCAGCGGCGCAGAACGTGACAGCAAAGCTCGCACCGAAGTATACGGGACCATACACCGTGACGAAGATCATCTCTTCGGTGGTGGTGGCCTTGACCGACGTCCGAGGGAAGGACGCCGGCAAGCACCACGTAAAAGACTTGAAACCGGTGTGGGAATAGTGGTGGCGGTGTCAAGTAGGAATGTATTGTGTAATGTATGTCCGTGTGTCGTCTAAAGAAAAATTTTAGTAAGTCAGAACCAGCCACGAAGTAGTATCCGTCCACGCGTTACCGTGAACCGGGAAGTCGAAGGATCGCGGGGAGGGAGAAGCCGATCGAGACGGGGTAGAATTGTACCGTCGATAGGCACTCGAATAAAGCGTGGCCGGGGGGCCACCCGAGTGATTAAAGAAGGGATGATTCGCCGTTCCAGGTGGAACGGGAGACCGCGTAAACGCGGGCTAGGGGGGGAGGAGTTGTGACGTGGTATTTTGAATACCCGTCACAAACGAGAATCCTCTCCCCTTCGCCGCGGATTGGAAAAAGAACCGTCGCGGACAGAGTCACCGGGTGGACCGCGGAAGAAAATGTGACGCGAGTCGGAGGGCCTCGAGGCTGGTTCTGGGGTAGAAAAATGAATAAATAGTAAAGTTAGACCCTCTTTCATGACCGCCACGCCGGAGAGGAGAAGGACGAGGCCGGAGAAAGCAACGGCGGCCGACGGAGCGACGGCAGAGCGAGAGAGCGAACCGTTGAAGGAGCAATTATAAGATCGAGAGAGAGAGAGAGAGAGAGGACACGCACGGCGAGAACGAGCGAGGCAGAAAGACGATCGGCGAAGGAAACGGCCAAAATTCCGAGGCAACGAGGACCACCCGACAGCGAATCATCAGAGCATCCCTTCGCTCAATAACGGATCGAGATGACCGCCGGAATGGTCATCAGTGGCGGTCATCCGGTCGAAAATTGCAAGAGAAATTAATAGCGAAGTCGCGGAAAGCGGCCATGCGTGCGCGCGTCGCCTAGCGAGGCGGTAGAGCGAGGGAGATAGCGAGTAGGCGCTCGGCTATCTTCGGGTGGGCTCGGGGAATTTCGGTAGGCCGGCTCGTAAGGAACCGCGTGCGTGATCCTCGAAAAATTACTCTGTGCGCGACGTTGATTTGAGTAAGAGGTAATTAGAGCGATCGACAAGTAAATCCTTTGTCACGTACGAAGTTCCTTCCGGGTGGCGGATCGGTGAATTGATGTCAATTCCGGGGTTATTCGGAGCCTCTAGTAGTCTATAACCGAATTATCGGAGATTTATGGAGATTGTTGTTTAAATTAATTAGTTAAAAATAGTAGAAGCATCCTTCGATTTTCTCGTTAGATTCTTTTGTTCGCGAGGAGCGGAACCAGCCTCGATCGCCGTCCGGGTGCGCGGTTTATAGTATATTATTGTATTTCCTGATTGTAGAAACAATTACGGGGTGATTAATTGTTGTAATTATACGTTTGAAGCATTAAAATATTGCAAAGTCCTCGGTAGAATCATCGAGAAGCGAGGCGACCACGTGCCGGCATCGAGCACGTAGCGGGCGGTTAATTCGTCCGGGCGTTTAAGTAAACACCGCGGACAAAGAGATTCCGGTTTTGTTTAGTATTGTGTAGCGAACGGAAAATTTCGAATGCTTTCAATAATTTCACTTGAATAAATTCTTTTATTGTTTTTCGCTAAAGTGTGCTCCGAAGGAACTTTGTTAACAATTTCTTTCCCCCCTCAACCCACTACTCCTTACGGCTGCGTGAGCGGTATTTCATGAGCCCTTTATTGCGGAGAGGATTCTCGCAGATTAATGAATAATAATTTGTTGAGACGGCTATTTCGCGGGGAGTGCATCCGGCACCTCCCGGAATAATCTTAGAAATAACGTTGCAATACATTGTTAAAGGTCCTCTATTAAATTAGATAGAATCCAAGAACCAAGCGTCTGAAAAATATTATTATGTTAAAGGTGAATGAAATCATAGAACTGTATGTAATATCAAAAGAAGTTACCTTCCTTTTATTTCAAGCATATATTTGATCAAAGCTAAGTAGAATACTGAAACAGAATAAAAACATTAATATCTTTAATAGTAACTTTTAATCTATATATTTGTTGTAGCAGAGAAATGAAAGAATTACCATATCAACTGTATTCATTGTTAAAGATCTTCTGTTAAATTCATTCCAAGAGTAGATAGAATCCAAGAACCAAGCGTCTGAAAAATATTATTATGTTAAAGGTGAATGAAATCATTAGAACTGTATATAATATCAAAAAAAGTTACTTTCCTTTTATTTCGAGCATATTTTTGATCAAAGCTAAGTAGTACACTGAAACAGAATAAAAACATTAATATCTAAACGCAACTAATTGCATCATCTACTCGTTAGAACCTCTTTCATACCTATTAAAAATAGTAATGCTAAAAATATGATGTAATGGAAAGCAATGAATCACTTTACGCAGATAAATTGCAGGAAAGCAGCATGCTCGTGGACCAGTAAACTGTTGGTAACTTCGTCTTCTTCTGTTGCAAACAGTGATTATTTCTTACTATTCCATAATATCGTATGTCGTTAAGCAGTAAGACTATCTTCGATGGGAATGTCTTCGCTTAGGTCATCTAAAGGAATAAGATAAATATTCTGGTTAGCATGTTATGTGAAATACGTTCTGCGACAATATATTTTGATACATTTTACATACCGTCATCACAATTTCTGCAAGAGTAAATTCTAGAGATTAGGACGTTAAATTTACGTGGATATAATAATTTGATATAAAGTTAGCGAATTTTAAATAAGCCTAACCCGACTTTTTCCACAAATATAAAAATTCACCAATAAGTTTTTCAAAAGTGCGATTTTCATTTTATATAACGGCATATTATGTTACATCGGTTCTAAAGGACTCACCTTATCGCTTATTTCAATATCCAACGTAAATTTATTAAAATATCACTTCCGAGGACACATAATTACACATACATCACTTCAAAGGTTAGAAAAATTTCAGAAATTGACTGCTATGTAGCGCTTTCATATTGGACCCATCGAGTTCGTGTCTAGAAGTATATAGTTCAAGGATGTAAGCGAAAAATTTGGAAATGAGAAAATATGTGGAAAAGGGGCGCGGCCTCACTTTTAGAGCTTAATATCCTCTCTATTATGTATGAACATGACTGTTTTCAGTGTCGCAATCACCTCAGCGTATCGTAATTAATAAATTCGAGTCATAACATCACGGAATATTGCTGTCGATGAGGAGATATTTTTCTGGCCCTTTAAACTGGCTAGTGGTCAGGCGTATAGATATACGGTAGCGTCTTGGATGGTCGCTCGGACGGCAGACTACGTGACGCGGCTAGAACGTCATATACTTGGCTCGAGACGCTACCGCATCTCTTGATTCTGCGGCCGACCTGTCGGCGAAGCACGGTCTAAAGCACGCTCTCTTATGGGAGAAAACGTTCAAATTTCGAGGATAAACGAGGTAGCTCGAAAAACTTAGAAATATTTCGCAGTCGCATTAGTTTCCAATCTAAGTGCGTGCTATTCGATATCCAGTCGCATTAGTTTCCGTCGAAAAATTTTTTCTCGGGATTTTAGTCCCGTGTGCCTTCTCGCGGGACGCGAGACTCGTCACGTTACGTTCGTACGGAGCTCCTAGCGCGAGTAGCCCCTCCTCGCGAGGAGTCCGTACTGTGCCGCCGAGGCGTGCTTACCTCCTATATATACCGATTCTTAGGCCGACCTGTCGGCGACGGTGTCTAAAAATTGCGTTAATCGCAGTTTCGCATCGATAAATACATTAGTTATTTCTTTATTTAAACATTTATTTACTTATTAACATGTCAGCATATAACACCTTTGAGAAAAAAAATTTTGACCGTTTTTTTCCATAAGAAAGCGTGCTTTCGACCGTTCGTCGCCGACAGGTATGCCGCAGAATCGGTATATATAAGGGACAGGCACGCTACGGCGCCAGAGTACGGGATCTTCGGGAGAAGGGGCGACTCGCGCTAGGATCACCGTACGAACGTACATTGACGATTCTTACGTACCGTGAGAGGGCACACGGTACTAGGAACTGAAATTTTTCGAAGAAAACTAACGCGACTGCGTAAAATTTCTATGTTTTTCGATTCTCTTCGTCTTTCCTCGAAATTTGAACGTTTTCTCCCATAAGAGAACGTGCTTTAGGCCGTTCGTCGGCGACAGGTAGGCCGCAGAATCGGTACATATAAGGGACAGGCACGCTACGGCGCCAGAGTACGGGATCCTCGGGAGAAGGGACGACTCGCGCTAGGATCACCGTACGAACATACATTGACGATTCTTACGTATCGTGAGAGGGCACACGGTACTAGGAACTGAAATTTTTCGAAGAAAACTAATGCGACTGCGTAAAATTTCTAAGTTTTTCGATTCTCTTCGTCTTTCCTCGAAATTTGAAAGTTTTCTCCCATAAGAGAACGTGCTTTAGACCGTGTTTCGCCGTCAGGTCGGCCGCAGAATCGGTATATATAAGGGGTATGCACGCTTCGGCGGCACAGCGCGGACTCCACGCGAGACGGCGCGACTCGAGCTCCGTGAGAAGGCAGACGAGACTTTGAACTCGATCTGCGAAAGCAAGTTTCTTCGGAGAAGTCTATGCGAGGGAGGGACGTCAGTCGGACCACGGTGCGTCGCTTTAAGGACGATGTGTGTCCAGAGAGCTCGTTTCGTCGATGCATTCGATGTACCGTCGCCGATCTCTCGGCGCAACGATTCGAATATTTTCGTTCGAATTGTCAGATGGATGGCCGTATTTCGGGACGAATATCTTTCGTGTAGCATCGAATCTCACAGCGAGTCGTTCGAATCGCGAGAGACTAAGTTTTTCTTGCCTCGCCGTTTTCCCTCGAAATTTGACCGTTTTTTCCCATAAGAGACCGTGCTTTAGACCGTGCTTCGCCGACAGGTCGGCCGCAGAATCGGTTATTATAAGAGGGTACACGGTTCTGCGTGACTAGAGGACTTTTTTCTTTAACGTACATATCAACACATCAGTACCACTGGTCGGTGTCTCTGACCGAATGGCCCATATGTGGTGAGCGCTACGGCGTTGGTTGACCTCTCTGGTTTGTCTCTCCCGTACTGCGGGCGGAGACAGTACCCACGGTTGCTTACCGAGCATCAACTCTCTCGTTTCCGAGCGAGAATTCAGTTAAATGTGAACCTCTCACAGTGCATAGGCGGTCCCGAAACGGACTAAGCCACAGTGTCAGATCGACGAACGATCCACCCCACGATCTAATCGTGCACGGAGTGCGTCGCGGCGAAAGTTGGGGCCGCGGCCTCTCCCGTCTTCTCTTTGCGAAGGCAATAAGTATATGACGCTTGGTCGCATATTATAACAGTTTAAGCGTATACGTGGAGCATATACTATCCAGAACTAAACACAGGAGTATATTTTGGCAAAGATTGAGAAATACAGTTTGTCAAAAAGAATCTGGAAACCCAACGAATAATATAAATTTATTCAAAAGCAAGTGTCGTCGTTCG
>OU696664.1:14444536-14459536 GCA_916049575.1 Ancistrocerus nigricornis | reverse complement strand
ACTCTACTCGCTCGGAGTCGTCGCAAAATACCCGGGTCGACCTATGTCAGGGACCGATCGCGTGCCGCGGTCAACGTTTGGTTATCCTCCGAGATAACGCAGTTGCCGCGGCGCTTGAACCTGACGCGAGGGCGTGGTTTTGTTTTCGTGCAGCGGGTCCCGTGCCGCCGACACGCCCGAGGTTACGTTAAGGATACTTACGCCCGGATCGAATTATAGACATCTCTCGAAGTCGACGACTTTTCTTGCCGTAACTCGACGAGACGGACTCGACGAGTTCGTCTGCGTTGATGCGGTCCGCGTCGGTGCTTCGGCACCGCGCGACACAGCTTGGCAATCGCCTTGCTAATTATGACCGAACAAACG
The DNA here is from genome assembly GCA_916049575.1 of Ancistrocerus nigricornis. Taxonomy (NCBI): domain Eukaryota; kingdom Metazoa; phylum Arthropoda; class Insecta; order Hymenoptera; family Vespidae; genus Ancistrocerus; species Ancistrocerus nigricornis. The sequence continues at coordinate 14,459,170 of OU696664.1, read as the reverse complement.
TGCGTGTCAAAACGTACAGATATATTGCAACGACAATCTCTCCTCTCGCGGATTCGTAAGTCGGGGGAAAGGGTTAAGCCCTGTCGAGAATCGTTTCCACCCGGATTGTCGATGTCAAAAAAAAGTAAGATACGGAATAAAGATAATTTCCCTAAAGCGGAATACGATAGTTCTCGATACTAAATGTTTGTTAACAGAACGCTAAAGAAAATGGAGAGGATTCTAACCAAAGAAGGATTCGCGTTCGTAACCAGAAGGGTTAGGGGCTCGATAACTCTCTACTCGAGACAATAAAGATGAGACAAGATATAAAATACAATAAAATCTCGGTTTATTCAATAATAATTCGGTTGGTCGGAGTCTCTTACAAAAATCATAAAGAAACAAAGCAATCAAACAATTACAAGTTCTCCCGTGTTCGAATTCGCTAACGGTTTCGACCCGGTCGAACTCTCTCGAATCACGGTTAATACAGACTCTCTTAAGAAAAGGTTTTCACAAGATCTCGGATACGAATTCCGAATTCTATAATAATAATAATAATAATAATATTTATTTACGGGAAACACCCTTTAGTACATGATAATACATGGAATGCGAAAGCAGTACAATTGTTAAGCGGTTACAATATGAAACAACAATAAGGAGAACGAAGACATTAGAAGGAGAAAGAGAGAAGGAAAATAATACTTAATTTACAATGAATTGTGGCCTATGAGTTCCGCATAATTGACCTTAGCTTATTCCGGTACGATGCAATCGATGATCCAAAAAAGTCCAAATTTTGGGCCATAGAATTTGCGCACTTAAAAATACGGTTGAAGTAGCTGTGAGAAGCGTACTCAGTTCGGTGCAGGGAAGACTCGAATATTGCGAAGCTTCTCAGCTGTCTAGGTGGAGCCTTAAAGCTAATGAGTTGTAATAGATCAGAACAAGTTACGCTACTATTAATAATTTTATGTAAAAAGATCATATCAGCCACGAGTCTACGCTGCTTTAGAGTCAAGAAATTAGACGATATTAGAATGGCATCATAATTGTGACAAGTGTATGGAATGGGCTTCCCCATTTTTCGAGCGAGGTGACGAAGAAATCTATGTTGAACTCTTTCTATGGCAGTAATATGGATTTCATGAACAGGATTCCATATAGGAGAACAATATTCAAGGTGTGGAATAACTATAGCATTGTAGAGCAGTTTTAACGTGTTCGGATTTTTAAAGTTGGTTGACATACGAATGATCAGTCCCAGGGCTTTTGACGCCACAAAAGTGATTTGTTTAATGTGTTCACTAAAGGTTACGTCAGTTGAGAAGATAATACCTAAGTCACGTTTGCGAGTGACTATCTCAAGCATTGTCCTATCAAGTACATAGTTGAAAACAATGGGCGAGTTTTTTCGATGAAAGCGCATAACGTTACATTTAGCGATATTAAGGTCGAGTTTATTCATTACACACCAATTGTTTAAATTATCTAAGTCTCTTTGCAAATTGATGGCATCTAATATGGTCTTAATACTAAGGAAGAGCTTGAGATCGTCTGCGAATAATAGGAACCGACAAAATTTCAGAACTGTTTCGATGTCGTTGATAAATAGAATGAAAAGTATAGGACCAAGGTGTGATCCCTGTGGTACACCTGATGTTACAACAATTGGTCGGGAAAGAGCGTTTAAGTATCTAACCCTCTGAGTTCTGCCTCTGACGTAGCTTGATAACCATGCTATCATTATGTCCGAAAACCCAAAAGTAGCCAATTTATTTACAAGCACATCATGATCGACCGAGTCGAAGGCTTTACGAAAATCAGTGAAGATAACATCTACCTGGTTCTGACAATCAAGTTCGTTTATAATATAGTTATGAAAGAGAGCCAGGTTCGTAAGTGTAGATCGACCAGAGGTGAAGCCATGTTGCTCATTTAGGCGATACAATTTTTCTTCCGATCCGCAATCGGATTCGATACTTTACAAAGTTTTACGATAAAGAAATCGTCTCTTCGCGGAGACCGAACGACTTCGCAAGCTCGATTCGCGTGTCCACAAAAAAAAGAATAATCGAAAACCAAAAAAAAAGGAAGTTAAGTCGATAATATTCTCAATTTATAAGAAAGAATTAAACAAGATTCTACTTTTCAGACTCCGATGAACCGGTATTCAAAAATCCAAAATTGAGGTTAAATTCCCTCACCTGTGATCCTTACCATGCACGAAACTAGTCTCTCTTTTCGGGATCTATTCTCCCGAAAATCGAACTCCCGAGCTGGGCCGACGGCGGCCGAACCTACCCGAACGGATTCGTACGATCCTGCGGATCCTAACCTATCCGCGCTCTCGCTTGTCGCCTCGCAGGCGCGCAATTCGAACGCGTAAGAATTCTTTCGCCACATTCTCTTCGCTCTCTTCGACTTTATCGCACGCCTTTCGCTGCTTTTCCGAATTCGTTGCGTTGCTCCTCTGCACGTTGACTACGAAGACTTCGAAGAAGATGATTCTCGTAATTTCACGTTTTCTCAGCTCGTGCAGAAGTTAACTGTCGAATTCGTTGCTCGTAGCTCTCGTTGTTTCTCTACGCCGTGTCAATTCTCTCGTATTAAGCGAAGTTCGTTCTTTGTAGCGTCTTTTACGTCGGAGTTCGTCGCTCGGCCCTTTTTCTCGGATTCTTCGTCGTTATCTCGTCGGTTCACTCGGAGTAGTCGAAATGCATGAAATATATCGAAAATAATAAATAAAATGTTCGAAATCGCTTTTTCGAGGCCTCGGAAGTCGTTCGATCCCGCTTTTTATCGGTAACGCAGGTCCCTAATTGTCCGGTTCCGTGCGTGTATTCTTCTTATGGCTCGATTTAAAAGAGAGGAGAGATTTTGTGGCGTGTATCAAAGATACCACGTCACAACCCCTCCCTCCTTAATCGGCACTTACTTCTTTCAATTATGCGGTATCGGAGTCGGAATTCTCTACTTTAGCGGATCGAACTTCCGAAGCCTTTGTCGAGCTGTAACGATACTTAAACAAAAAAGTTAAAATTCAATTTATAAAAGATAGTCGGTACGAAACAAAATAAAATAAAAGGAAAAAGATAAGATAAGAAAAGAAAAGAAAAGAAAAGAAAAGAAAATGAGAATAGGTAAGTCGCAGTCCCTCCGCTGCTTGTCGGAAGGAAGGGTGGGTAGGAGGGTAGACCACGCTCTCCCCGTTCTTTACAAGTTTCCGTTTATTTTTTCTTTTCCAACCCCTTCGTCGACTGCGGATGCGTTTCACTTACAAACAAAACGTCGTTTTCTTCTTCGAATACAAAACAAGAGTAGCAAAATACAAAACAAAAGTAGTAGAATCACAAAACAAAAGTCTGGCTTTTTCCCGCTAACTGATTGACCTCTTCTTTTGTTTTCTCTATATCGAAAGAATCTCTACGAATATAATCAAGGAAAGAGACTATTTCCCTCCCTACTAATTACTTAATTTCTAAACAACCACCCGGGTTAGCCCTTCCCCTAAACGCTGGTTTGTTGGAGGGGGGGGGGGAGCGGAAGCTGCCGTATCAAAATTAAATAAAAATTTCTTCCTTCATAACGATAAAAAAAATTGATCCCGTGGGGCGTTGTCTTTCCTTCGTTGTTCCCCCTCCCTTCTTGCTCCGCTTATCGAGTTCGTTTTTAATCCTGTTCTATCGCCTGGAGTTTCTTTTCCTCCATTCTCTTCTTACACGCCCCGCAATCCTTCCAAAGGAACCCCACTTGGCCGCAGGACGTGCAGAATTTGGCCAGCGGTTTAGGGCACCACCGAAACGGGTGCGCCAAATTCCCGCAGTTCCAGCACCCAGGCCTTTTTCGGTTTCCTACTCGCGGTGGGGATATTGCCGGTCCTACGCTGTATGCTGGCCGCTTCCTCCACAGGGCCATTGATACCCCCGGGTTCGGCTTTGGGACCGCGGTCCTCCCGGATTCCGTTCTCGGTTCTGTCTTAGGCTCCTCCGCGGCCTTCTTTGCGGCCTCTTCTTTCTCCATTGCCTCTAACTCCTTCTCCAGCGCCCGTCTCTCTCGGCTCTGCCAGGCGTGCTGGCAGAGGACGCACCGTTCCTCGATGGCGACCTCTTCGCAACTCCCTGGGCATTTTTCCTCTACTTCCGTTATCCTAACCATCTTTTTCTTTCTTAGGAGTTTTTCCTTTGTCTCGAGTTCGTATTCGATTTCGGATTCGAGTTCGGATCTAAGTTCCGCTCGTACTCGACTCTGTCCCCGGGTTAAAAAAAAAGAGAAAAAAAAAAGTTTTGGGGCGAGGAGCGGAAAGAGAGAGAAAGAAACAGAAAGAAGAAAAGAATAAATTAGAAATCGTGTCGTTTTGACTTAAATTAATTTAATATTAGTTTAAGATCCTTGACATGGTGCTTGCCTGCTTCCTTCCCGCGTACATCCACCAATTCAACTACGACGGGCGATAATATTTTCGAGATCGTAAACGGACCTGCGAATTTCGGTGCGAGTTTTGAAGCTACGTTTTGAGCCGCTGACGACATGACTCGGTTTCGCTTCCACACGTTATCTCCCACCTTGAATTCGGTTTCTCGTTTTCGAGCGTTATAATAGGACGATTGCGTACGGTAGGCTTTTTCTAAATTTTTGCCTACAATTTCTTGCAACTCGTGCAACCTCCCTACGCGATCCTTCCACCCGTCTACGTCCGGCTCTGTTAGTTCGAGGTCATCTTCCTCGCTTTTTCTAAGTGAACGTGGCGGTCTCGGCTCGCGGCCGAAATTCAAATACGCAGGACTAACACCAAGAGAAGAGTGGACGGCGGTATTATAAGCGAATGCAAATTCGCTTAAGTGGACGTCCCACTCGCGGTGATCGTTTTCGATAAAAGCGGTAATCATCGTTTTTATTACTCTATTCACGCGTTCGGTCGGATTTGCCTGTGGGTGATACGGTGGAACGGTCGAATGAATGATTCGGCAATCGTTTAAGACGGTGTCAACGGTCTTATTCACGAATTCGGTCCCATTATCTGTCAGTAATATTTCTGGCGTTCCCCAACGGTATACGACGTGATTCAAAAATGCATCGATAATACTTTTTCCGTTTGCTTTCCGGAGCGGCATACATTCTATCCATCGCGTAAATACGTCTTGGAATATTAAAATATAAGTGAATCCAGCGGTACTTTTGGGAAACGGTCCCATGACGTCGGTGCAAACCATCGCCCATGGTTGGTCCACGATACGTTTCCCCATTAACCCGTTCGGCGCGAGCTGACTCGACTTGCACGTCTGGCATTTCACGCATTTCCGAACATATTCTTGAATGTCGTGGTACATTCCCGGCCAATAATAATTTATTATCGCGCGTTGATAAGTCTTCTCTACGCCTAAATGACCAGCAGACGGCTCGTCATGCGATTCTCGTAATACCTCCTCCTGCTTTTCCGGGCGGACGACGAGCTTCCATTCTTCTAAGTCCGGTAACGCTCGCCTTTTCAACGGATTCGGACGACGATAATATAATTTTTCGTCCTCTACCTTCCACCCCGGAAATCGTTTCGGAAATCGGTTAACGGCTTCTACGCGACGATCGTACCACGATGCTTCATCTACCTCGGCTATTTCCCCGCATACGGTTAATTCTCCCTCGGGTTCCTCTTCATACATCCTCGACAACGCGTCAGGAACGTTATGAAGCGCGCCTTTTCGGTAGACGATATCAAAATCGTAATCGAGTAAGTCAAGGCCCATCGGCTTATTCGGCCTGTCTTGTCGCGAAAATTGTACAAGTATCGTAAGTTCGCGTGATCGGTAATTACCGTGAAGTGTGAACCTTCGAGGTAATGACAGAACTTTTTAATCGCCCACACGACAGCCAACCCTTCTTTCTCGGTTACGGAATATCTCGTTTCTACGTCAGTTAAAGTTCTACTTGCGTATGCGATTACGTATTCGATATCGCCTTCGGTTTGTGTTAGAACGGCTCCTATTCCGAAGTGACTCGCATCGGTTTGCAAAACGAACTGAAGGTCGAAATTCGGACAAGATAATACGGGAGCAGTCGCCAAACTTTGTTTTACGGTATCGAATGCGACTTGGTGTTCCGTCTCCCACTGCCACCGTACGTCTTTTTTCAATAATAAATTCAAAGGACCGACTTTTTCCGAATACGCCTCGATAAATCGGCGGTACCACGAGGCCATTCCTAAAAAGCGTCGTAATTGACGTACGTTTCGCGGTTCTGGAAAATTTAAAACGGGTTCGACCTTCTCTGGATCGACTTGCAAACCGTGCTGATTGACGCGAAAACCTAAGTATCGTACTTCGCTACGGCAAAATTCTGACTTTTCTCGATTTATTTCGAGTCCGGCTTCCCTTATTTTTCGCATCACGCGCCTCAACCATTCGAGATGTTCTGCGAATGTTTCGGTAACGATAATTATGTCGTCTAAGTAAGCGAATGCGTGCGGTTCCATTTCAGCTCCGATCAATCGATCGAGCAATCTCTGAAATGTCGCCGGCGCACCCGTCAACCCGTACGGCATTCTCTTGAATTGAAATAATTCGCGACCTGGTACTGTAAACGCAGTTATTTCGCGACTATTTTCTTCAATCGGTATCTGGTGGAAAGCCTGACTTAAATCGAGTGTCGAAATATAACGAGCGCGTCGTAATTTACTTAAAATCCCTTCCATATGCGGGAGCGGATACGCGTCCTTTTTTGAAACTGCATTTACTTTACGAAAGTCGCAACAAAATCTATAAGTTCCGTTCGGTTTCCTAACCATTACTATCGGGCTCGACCACTCGCTATTCGACCGTTCAATTACATCTTCCGCGAGCATACGATCCACTTCCGCATACATCGCCTCTTGTACTGTCGGCGAAACCGGATAATAACGTTGTTTTATTCCCGCGTGTCCTTGAACGTCGATTTTATGACGGATCAAATCTGTAACCCCTCGCGACGGTCCTCCACCCGATAATTCTTCCGCGACTAACCTCTCAATAGTCTCGCGTTCGGATTCTGAAATATCCACGATCCCGTCGCAGGTATTCCCACCCGACGGATCCGGAAAAGAACGAAACGGAATTGAAATATTCGAAAAAGCAGTTTTCCAAGATTCGGATTCGCCATCGATAATAATTTTAAATTCTCGAACTACATCCATCCCTAGGATGCAGTTCGACGATAAACGCGGAACGACGTGCAAGGCTAAGTCCCTACTCGCGCCTGCCAGTTCGACGACGGCGGTGATCTTCCCCTCTACCGTCTCTGCCCTCCCGTCCGCGTAATGCACCGTCTTTAAATTTGACCGTTCCACCCGCGTTTCTCCCTCAAAAATTGCTTCGTTACCTTCGCGTCGAAGAAACGACCGCAAAGCACCGGTATCGAGAAGCGCATACTGCGGAACGCCGTTAATTTTTATTTTTACGAAGATGCGACTATTACGCGGTTCGGATTCTATAATTTCGCACTCCGCTGTCGAGATCGGATGCGAAACGCTACTCGTCGACGCACGACGGGTCTTTTCCCGGTGAGGGGAGGTCGGCTTGACCCGAACCTTCACTCCCCTTTCGCGTTTTCCGGAACTTTATCTTTACTTTTATTTTTCTCAGACGAACACGTGCACGACGTCGACGGCTGTTCTTTCGGTTTCATTTCCCGACGGCTACAACTCGAACACGTGGTCGTCACTACGTCCTTTTTCCCGCAACGATAACAAAATTTCTTTCGCGGTTTCGGACATTCATTATATCGGTGGCCAAATTCTCCGCAATTCCAACAGCGTAATCCCGTTCCTCTTTCTCCCGACGCTGAAACTCGCGGTTTCGACTCTGAATTCGATTTCTTGGACGTATTACTATTGCCTGGATTTTGCGCTGAATTTGCCGGCCTACTCACTCCTATCGCATCTACCGCATCTAAAGCGTTAATTTTTCCGTTCTTATTCTTTATGTTAGACGGCACCCACGCGAATTCAGGATATACTGAATCATCGGCTGAAGGAGGCGGTCGGTATTTCTTCATTCTCTCCCAAACGAATTCCCGCTCCCTTCCTAACTCGGCCAAAGTATCGAAATCGGTAGCATCTGTTAATTTAATATCCCGTTGAAATTCCGGTCGTATATTAACGTATGCCATTCTAACTCGTTCCTTCAACGGTAATGGCGGATAAACTCGACTTAATAATCTTTCAATATTAATAAGATAATCCTCCACCCGTTCCGTTTGCCCTTGCGTACGCGCGCGAGCCTGATCCAACGCGCGCTCGGGACGATCGACGGCGCCGAATTTCTTCACTATCGCGAACTCGAAATCCTGCCACGTCAACCACTGATTTTTACGCAAACGGTACCATTGGCGCGCGGGCCCGGTAAGTAAAAGCGGAACGACACGTAACATTTCTTCGTCAGTTATTTCTACTATCTCCCGTTCTTCGTCGATTCTTTCTAAAAATTCCTCGACTGACGGTCCATTTGGTTTCCCGAATTCTAATTTCCACCGGCCGAGTATCGCATAAAGCTCCTTACTCGAACGGCGGCTTTCAAAATGTGACGATGAATACGTGACGTGTCGATCAGCTGTTTCTCTTAAGCGGCTCGGACTCGTAAATCTCGTTTGTCTCGAACTATTATTTCTTAAATAATTGCGCTCTTCGCGTCGGCTATCCTCCGCTCTCCCGATTTCGTTCGTCCTAACCTCTACTCTTTCATTGCGACTAACGTTTCTATCTTGCGTGGGTCCTAACGATAATAATTTTGCTTCAATAGTAGAAGATATCATTTCTAATAATTCAGATTTCGAAATCGTAACTTCATCGTTATTATTTGTGACTACGCGCGAGCTCGGTTCGCCTGTCACCGGCCTCCCCACCCTATCTTCCGCGCTCGCGAAGGTAGCCGAAGTCTCGGCGGACTCACCCGAGAATTCGACTCTGTGGTGGGGGTTCTCTGCCACGCGACTCATCGGCTCCGGCGGTGCTACGGCGCTCGCTATCCCCTCTACTACGCTCGGATCGCTTCTAACGGGTGGCCATCTAAACGTTGAATGCGCTATCGGGTGTGCGTGATTTAACGAATGCGTAGACGGTTGAAACGGCGCGACATTCGGATTTAACTCCGTGTCTTCCACCCTAACTGTCGGAATTACGGATAACGTGGTAAAGGTCGTGTACGTGGACGACGCTCCTACGGTGGTCGCGAATGTTGCTAACGCGGTCGTGGTTACTACACTCGCAGCTTCGCGAGTCGTTATTCTTATTTCGAGTTCGGATAAGCGTGTCATTTCGTCAAACTCATAAAACGCTGCTCCTTCCCCTACACACGGCCTTCCCGATTCCTCCCTCCCGCTATCTACGGATTCGTTATCGGTTTCGTTGTTAACTTCATCCTCGTCACCCCACGTTACTCCCCGCTCTCCGCCTACCCGCCTGCTTATTCGCATTAAACGGTCGCGAAGCTCGTCTTCATTGCCGGCATTGTTTACATTCATCGTAGACAATATGCCGCGCAATGCCCTTGCCGATAGGTCGAAGGCCCACGATCCCGGGTATGATTCACGCCTAACGAACGTTCTAGTTGCTCGCTCTTTGTCCATTTTCCGAATTCAAGTACCCACAATTTCTATTTTCTATAAAAATTTCGCGGTCACTCGCGGTCACTCCCGAAAACTCGCGAACACTCCCGGACAACGCGGAGAAAAAAAAAACAAGCAGGCACCAAATCAACAAAGAATACAATGAGAAATATATGGAACGATACAAACAAAAAGTTTCTTTATTGTCTCGAGAATTCTCGGTCTTTCTATCGAGCTCCCCACAAGGGATGCCAAATTTTGCAACGACAATCTCTCCTCTTGCGGATTCGTAAGTCGGGGGAAAGGGTTAAGCCCTGCCGAGAATCGTTTCCACCCGGATTGTCGATGTCAAAAAAAAGTAAGATACGGAATAAAGATAATTTCCCTAAAGCGGAATACGATAGTTCTCGATACTAAATGTTTGTTAACAGAACGCTAAAGAAAATGGAGAGGATTCTAACCAAAGAAGGATTCGCGTTCGTAACCAGAAGGGTTAGGGGCTCGATAACTCTCTACTCGAGACAATAAAGATGAGACAAGATATAAAATACAATAAAATCTCGGTTTATTCAATAATAATTCGGTTGATCGGAGTCTCTTACAAAAATCATAAAGAAACAAAGCAATCAAACAATTACAAGTTCTCCCGTGTTCGAATTCGCTAACGGTTTCGACCCGGTCGAACTCTCTCGAATCACGGTTAATACAGACTCTCTTAAGAAAAGGTTTTCACAAGATCTCGGATACGAATTCCGAATTCTATAATTTAGGCGATACAATTTTTCTTCCGATCCGCAATCGGATTCGATACTTTACAAAGTTTTACGATAAAGAAATCGTCTCTTCGCGGAGACCGAACGACTTCGCAAGCTCGATTCGCGTGTCCACAAAAAAAAGAATAATCGAAAACCAAAAAAAAAGGAAGTTAAGTCGATAATATTCTCAATTTATAAGAAAGAATTAAACAAGATTCTACTTTTCAGACTCCGATGAACCGGTATTCAAAAATCCAAAATTGAGGTTAAATTCCCTCACCTGTGATCCTTACCACGCACGAAACTAGTCTCTCTTTTCGGGATCTATTCTCCCGAAAATCGAACTCCCGAGCTGGGCCGACGGCGGCCGAATCTACCCGAACGGATTCGTACGATCCTGCGGATCCTAACCTATCCGCGCTCTCGCTTGTCGCCTCGCAGGCGCGCAATTCGAACGCGTAAGAATTCTTTCGCCACATTCTCTTCGCTCTCTTCGACTTTATCGCACGCCTTTCGCTGCTTTTCCGAATTCGTTGCGTTGCTCCTCTGCACGTTGACTACGAAGACTTCGAAGAAGATGATTCTCGTAATTTCACGTTTTCTCAGCTCGTGCAGAAGTTAACTGTCGAATTCGTTGCTCGTAGCTCTCGTTGTTTCTCTACGCCGTGTCAATTCTCTCGTATTTATTTATTTATTTATTTAACGGGTAAAACAAACCCTTTAATACATTACAAATAGCATAACAGAAACAGAGATAAAAATATATGTATATATATAATCATAAAACATGAAAGAAATGAACAGAACCGAAAGAAAACAACAAAACAAAATACAGTTACGCAGGATGACCCGAAGATACATGGATCCGGGCTTTCTTAATAAATGAGCTTAAGCTGGAGTCGAAGAAGTCTAGCTCATTACATATAGAATTAGCGTACTTACAAATACGTGAAATTGTCACAATTTATGAGGTATGACCTAAATAAGTGTAATTTAAAAAATGGGTAACTTCTTACGGACCTCGGAGGAATATTAAAGTTGAGTAGGCTGAGCAGATGAGTATCATCTATCTTTCCATTAATTAGTTTGTGCAGAAAGGACAGATCAGCCAGGATTCTACGATCATGTAGAGATAAGATCCCAACCCGCTCCAATAACGCAGAATAGTCATGGGAATAGCGATCAAACTGAATTTTCAGGCGGAATGCAACAAAACGGAGAAAATTATGTTGCACCTTCTCTAAATGATATACATGTATGGCCGCAGTAGGGAACCATATCTGTGAGGCGTATTCTAGATGCGGCCGAACTAGCGAACAGTAGAGAAGTTTGAAGGAAGATAAGGAGGAAAAATCGCTGGAAAATCGCTTAATGAACCCCAGGTTGCGCATTGCTAAGCTTGTTATTTTCAAATAGTGCTCCTTAAAAGTGAGCCGTGTATCCAGAAGGACACCCAGGTCACGTGAGAGATTAACTCGTGTAAGTGCGGAATTGCATAGAGAATAATTAAAAGAAAGAGGTTCGCGTGCTCGGGTGAAGCTCATAGCGTGGCATTTAGATAAATTAAGCGTTAATTTATCGCTGGCGCACCACAGAGCCAAGTTGTGCAAATCTGATTGCAAGGCTAGACAGTCTTGGGTTGAAAGTATGGTTCTAAAAAGTTTTAAGTCATCCGCGAATAGTAAGAATTTACAGTTAACTAGAACCTTGGCAATATCATTAATAAAAAGTATAAAAAGGAGTGGACCAAGATGAGATCCCTGAGGAACACCAGAAGTGATGGGTAAGGACTTAGATCTAAAACCACGAAAACGGACAGACAATGAACGGCCGGACAAATAACTAAATAACCAGGCTAGGAAATTGGCGGAAAAACCATAAGCCTTAATCTTATTCGCGAGAATAGTGTGATCCACCGTATCAAAAGCCTTTCTGAAGTCCGTAAAAATCGTGTCAACCTGCCGCCAAGCATCAAGATTTACAGATATAAAATTACAAAAGGTGGCAAGATTAGTAACCGTTGATCTGCCCTGCATAAAACCATGTTGTTCTGGAATAACTAGATTATTAATCACAGGTCGTAAGGTGTCGGCTACTATGGCTTCGAATAATTTCGGTATGACATTTAATATACTAATCGGTCTGTAGTTGGAGACACAGGACCTATCGCCTGATTTAAAAATCGGTGTTATTACGCTAGATTTCCATTTCTCCGGAAAGATGCCAGACGATAAGGAGCGGTTGAAGATAAGCCATAGGGGCCGTGCGAGAATAAATGAGCATTTCTTGCAAAGAAGCGGGTGGATACCATCATCACCCGGACTCTGAGACTCATTTAAAGCATTAAGCCTAGTCAATATCACACTTATAGGAATCTGTATAGTATTCAGATCAACTTTATCAAGATTATCCGGATAAGAAGAGAGAGGTGAAGATTGAGATTGACTAGAGACGAAAATCGAATGAAAATATTCGGCGAATGAGTTCGCAATGTCCTGTCCGGAGTCAACGATGGTATCCTCATATTTCATAGCGGACGGAAAGAGATGAGAAGCACGTTTGGAATTAACGAAGGACCAGAAAGATTTAATATTGGAGTGCAAATGTAATTCCGTCGAGCGAGCGAAAGAATTGTAATTGTCCTTAGTTAATTCCTTACATCGAGCTCTTAGGTTGGTAAACGCAAGATAATCTTCGAAGAGATTTGTACATTTATATTTTTTATGAGCAATTTTCTTGTCTCGGATTAATTTTATAAGATCGCGCGTAAACCATTTCGGGTATCTAGATTTCCGGACAAGTCGACGCGGAACGAAATTATCTATCGCATAGTAAAAATGATCATATAAAAGGGTGACGCAATCATTTACAGATAAACAACTAAAAAGCAGGTCCCAATTAATACTGTTAAAATAGTTAATTATGGCGGGATAATTCGCATTCCGGAAATCATGCCGAAGAATACTTTGATTATCGTTGTAACTACACACGCGAGGATTAACGCTAAAATATAGTGCTGGATGATAACTGTCCGTAGGTATGAGAATCTCGGATGCAAGGTTACAGCGCGTGGAGGTGTCGTCCGTAAAAATTAAGTCTAACATGCTATCATGACAATTACGTAATGAATTAAACTGTACAAAATCATGCGATAGAAAAAATTCGGTGAGTGATAGTGCAGATGACAGCTCATTATAAGACATATCAAACGGAGTAAGCGCGGATGAATTGGAAAAAATAAATCCCAGTCAACGTGTGGGAGGTTGAAATCGCCGACACAATAAGAGAATTTAAATTGACGCTGCATCCGAATATACTGCAAATCGGTGCAGTACAATGAGTACATCGACGAAGGAGACGCAGGAGGAAAATAGACAGCCGAAAGTAGAAGCGAGACAGACGCAACCATAATACTAACTGCCACGTGCTCGATCGTTGACGATTGTAAACACAGCTCATGTGATGTTATTGATTCGTGGACAGCAATTAATACCCCGCCTCCTCTAGAGAAACAGCTGGTGTCCGAGTTCCGGTCCTTGCGATAGATATTATAGCCCGTGAGTCCTAGTTCCGCGGAGTTGATATCATCGTTAAGCCATGTTTCGGTTAATATGATTACATTAAAAGAAACACACGATGACAGAAGAGCTTGGTGGAGATGCGATAATTTAGTTCGAAGACCACGGACGTTTTAATAATAAATTAGAAGTTCCGGGCGGCGTTTTTTGAAGGCTTGGCCTTCTTCACTATCTTCGGCACGCCGTTGATGTACTTTATAGTCATCGACTCGTCACCCAACTCCAATAATTTCAGCCGTAAGGATTTCAAGTATTCCCTCTCCTTCGGCGTTCTGTCGAGAGAAAGCCTGACGGGGCCGACGTACGACGCTTTGTTCTTTAAAATCTGCAGTGGCAATAACGACGTTGGGAATCTAACGCATAGAGGTCGAGTATCGTTGCCCCTATGTTTACCAATACGGTGAACAGTGACGTCGGTGTATTGACCTGGACAGATCGAATTCAAAACACTGACAGCTGAGTCCCTGTCAGACGGCGAAGAATCCGTTGACTCGTTTAAATTGAAGAGAAGAAGATTATTAGCTCTTCTTTGTCTGTCCTGCAATTCAGCAAAAAAGCTTTCGGATGGCCCTTGCTCACCACCGCGAACGTACGAAGAGGAAGATTCCAAGGCATCCAGTCTTCTTGTTAGGTCGGCGATCGTAACCGAAACAGAGTCGATTTTGTCGTTCAGAGACTTCGTAAGGTCATCCATTTTGGCATTAAAAACTCCAAGTTTAGCAGAAAGCTCCGAAATTTCAGAT
>OU696664.1:14359536-14434536 GCA_916049575.1 Ancistrocerus nigricornis | reverse complement strand
AAATAACAATCTCTGTAAAAAACCTTGTACAAAGTACGCGACGGCCCGCTTTCTTCGTAAACGTTAAATATAATATAACATTTTGGTACATCTGTCAATCCAGGAACAATATTTAACATGTTTGTTTAGATAATAAATAATTCTAATTTTTCGAAAGTTACCCATATACAGTTTTTAGATAATTTCTTAAAATTGTTTATGTAGATACAGTAGGGATACAAAAATGTATTTTACTTATCTTCAACCTAAAATTTAAACCAATCGGTGCATTTATGATAACATTTAATTTATTAAACATTTTAATGAATTTATTTAATTTGTATTGTTTCCTAGTTCATAAATAACCGTATAATAACCTGAATCAAGTACATAGTTCATTTTCCTGCGCTAGAGTTGCTCCACCCCATGCTTCCATTCATTCAATTCTTAAATACGAAAAAGTAGGCTTCGCCGATTGCCAGGTTGTATTTTTTCATTTTTCGAAAAAAAGCGGGCCGTCGCGTACTTTGTACAAGGTTTTTTACAGAGATTGTTATTTTAGTAAAATTGTTTGAAGGAGAATGTGTAATTTATGAAGTCAACAATGTTTAACATGGGTCTAAAGAACCAATATGGAAATTGAAATTATAGATATTTGATAAAAAGTTATTAATAAAGATGCGACGCATCATTGATTTAATATCTTTATGTAGCAAGAAAAAGCACGATTTATTGTTTATATTAACTACAGCGACGGCCCACTTTACATTTTTAATGTTATTTGTGTATGATTTTACATAATTTTGTTATAACGGCGCCTGCCGTTAAATAAATAAATAAATAAATAAATAAATAATAAAAAATTCTTGTTTCAATTTAAAAATAAGAGCAAATATAAATTACAGCGACGGCCCACGTAACATTCCTATTGTTATTTATTTTTCTACATACGTAGACTATGATGTTATTATTTTCAATTGTCTCTCCAAGAAAAGTACATACCTAAGCTCCATTTGACGATCTTTGGCGATTTTTGAGCTACTTTCATACTTAATAGTGTTCTTGAGTGCGTACTCACTAGAAAACTCTTAGGGATCCGAAATTGAATGCTTTTAGAGCAAAGAAATCCATGCGATTCCAAATGAAAATTATGCATTTCGAGGAAGATTGCCGACGTTCCGGTCGTATACTATGACTTTTTTCGAGGGTACCAGGTTAACTAGAGGACATGATATATTATAGTACAATGTATATAATCGATGGAATAGAAGTACAATGATGGAAAAATTTACCGAAAACGTACATAACAGATGTGGTATACATTCAGACTTGTTGCAATATTATTCATAAAAACGTCTACGAAGATATGATAGTTCGCTCCGCTCTGAGAAACTCTCGGAACGTAACCAAATGAACTCATCTATACGTTTACACAGAGCGAATTTTACTTATTACTAATTCGAATCTTCTAATGAAGTAAAAAATTAAAATTATCTGAAAAATGATTACATAAGGAATAGTTAGTTCATATCTTTATTAATATGTCGAATGGGATTAAAATTAGTAAGTACGTGTTTCTAACCTGCTTGATAACCACTACCCTGTACCTCCTGCGTGTGAAGGACGTTATAACGAAAAATTAGCAACTTCTTGTTATCTAAAAACTTCGATAGAATTAACCACGTTCTCAATTAATGAGATAGAAGTCTACTGCCTTCCTTAATTATCCCTTCTAACCACACATGTCCTCTACATTTCTATAGACAAGGAAGATTATGATAATACCGACGGGTACAATAAATAAATAAAATGTGATAGGTTAAGAATATCGACATGTCAAACATTCCAGCGCTAGCTAGATTTCCACCTGATATCGACGCTAACTCCACTGGCTTTACTAACGGCGAATTTAGGAAACTGGACAAAATTCGATATATATAGATATACTCGCAATGTTAACGAAAAAGGTCGGAAAAAAAAGACTGATAAAATTGATATTTCATAAAATTTAAAAACACATAAATTAGATTATTAACTTATTGGAAGCCGCGATCCTAATAAATTATATATCAACGAAAAGGAAAATGTTTCAGGCTTACGATGAAACAAACCAAAATTATGTAGCACTTCGCGTCGATGAGATATTAGCAATTTAAGGTTTCCCCTTCCCTTCAAATTTACGATTTTGCTGTAAATATACCACCGGCGTTAGTCCGATTTTTTGCGACGGACAGGCCTAACTGCCGTTAGTCTGTAATAAATTAGAAAATTATTTTGTTAGAATAAGTTAGTATAGTTAGTTTTATATATTAATAAGTTTTAGTATAGTTAGTTTTAAATAGAAATATTTAGTAATAAATAGTTTTAAGTTTTAGTAAATTTATTGCAAAATAGATATAAATTAGAAAATTATTTTGTTAGAATAACTTAGTATAGTTAGTTTTATATATTTATAAGTTTTAGTATAGTTTGTAGTTAATAGTTAAATATAAGTTTGTTAAATTTACTAGAAAATAAATATATATATACAGGGTGTCCGCTTCCATGTAGTCAAGCGGAGGACTACATGTACACATCAATGACTTGAATCGAAATGTCTAATACCATTTTTCGAAATTCGACTTACTTAACGAATTATTAACTAACAAAAATCGGCCAATTACGGCGATTAGCAAAGGAAGGCGGTTCACTCGAGCTCGCAGCTAGGCAAGAGATGAAGCGGTAGGAGGAACAATCCACAATAAACAACGTTACATGTCGCTGCTCGCCATAATTGGCCGATCTTTGTTAGTTAATAATTCGTTAACTAAGTCGAATTTCGAAAAATGTTATTAGACATTTCGATTCAAGTCATTGATGTGTACATGTAGTCCTCCGCTTGACTACATGGAAGCGGACACCCTGTATATATATCCAAGGTTTCTATATTTTTAATATTTTTACTCGATTTTTTTACACAAATAAAAAAATTAAGTTATATGAATAAAAAACTTTAAAAACCAACTTTTATTTGTTCTACTAAAAAGAAAATAATAAGAATATTTTTTGATTAAGAAAGTGCTGAATGCTATTTATAAGAGGTCATAGTTCGAGTGGGTCGATCCTCATAAAAAGTAGTATTGTAGGGTATCACTTATCCCTACGTGGTCAGAACAAGTTCTCTAGTTTGGTTTTAACTGATTTTATTAACAATTCAACAATTTAACAAGAATTAAGTGGTAATCGTAGATTGAGTTAAGTACAGACAAACTGCGTGATGCTAGTAGCTAGGCTGAAAAAGGAATGAACGAAACTCGTCCAAACAGGAAGAAAACAAGCGAAAAAGGTAACAGTTGAAAAGCGGACTGGTGGCGTCGCTGCGCGCTTCTGTTTCCCCTAGCGACAAGGAGTTCCTAACAACACAGTTGTTGGCGTGACTGCTGAGTCCTCTGCGACGGTGGCTCCATCTGGCGTCGTGGAGCCCACAGTATCAAAGTTATGGCTGTAACACATTTAACATATTATCTAGCATTATTTGTCTTAAATACTTGTCGTTATTAGGTAAAGTTATAAGGTAATTAAAATGACAATGCTCCGTTTTCACGATGTCGAAGTAATTTATTAATCCAAACATTGCGAATCCAATTCTTTACAAATTTTTTTTCAAAACTTAAATAGTGGAGCAAATCTTTATAATAATATAAGGAACTGTATATTGCATATGGATAATTAAAACTATTTTATCAATATGGAGGTACGTTTGTACAATTAATAATTTATTAGCACCATATAAATGACATAGTTTAAGATCCTCCATTAAATTCATTCCAAGAGTCGATAGAATCCAAGAAGGAAGAGTCTGAAAAATATTATTCTGATAAAGGTAAGTGAAATCATAGAACTGTATATAATATCAAAAGAAGTTACTTTCTTTTTATTTTAAGCATATTTTTGACTAAAGCTAAGTAGTCCACTGAAACAGAATAAAAGAATAGATAGAACCATATATAATATGGAAAGAAGTTACTTTCCTGGTGAGCCTATTTCTGACCAAAGCTAAGTTGTCCACTGAAACAGAATAAAGACATTAATATCTTTAATAGTAACTTTTAATCTATATATTTCTTGTAGCAGAGAAATGAAGGAATTACCATGTCAACCGTATTCATTGTTAAAGATCTTCTGTTAAATTCATTTCAAGAGTAGATAGAATCCAAGAACCAAGCGTCTGAAAAATATTATTATGTTAAAGGTGATGAAATCATAGAACGGTCGATAAGCAAAGTCTTCCACTCCTAAGTTTTGTACCCAGGTTTGCATCTGTATCACAAAATGTATTCATGTAAACAGTGTCTGAAGTATTTTTATATTTAAATTACTTACTCTGTATTATACTAATTGATATGTTGTAAATGATAAGGTTATAGACATTTTTAATCACTTACCTTGATGGATTCATCAGAAATTTAAAAAAACTGCATTCCGCTGATCGCTTATTATGTTCACAATCGGGCACGTAACATTTTCTTGCATGAACCATGATTTTTCTCTTCTAAAATATACCAGACAAAAATTCACTCTTACTCGATTTAAATTCCATTGCTAATGCTTCGACGATCGCGCACATGTTCGACTTTAGCGTGCGATTGGTCGAAACGGTCACACTCGCTGAGCGTCTCAGCTTGACAAAGAACAGTGATTGGTCCCAGGGTGTGGATACTCAATGCATAAGCATAGGAGCCTTATTTAACGTAGTCCCCGCCGTTTGCGCATGCGCATTGTGGAAAATCCTCAACTGGAGGGCAGCACTAACGAACGCAAAGCTGCCAACCGTGTTTATTGCTTCTGTTAGTATAGTAACTAGCCCACCAAAGTCTAGACCCCCGAGTGGAAGTGCAGTCCCCGAGTAGCCGGCCAGCACCCGCCAGCCCCTTAAATCCGCTAACCCGTTAGTCTTCGAAACCCGCCAGCCGGCTAATTAGAAGGGGCACGTAACATACATACATGTTTAAAAAGCTGCTAGTAAAATAAATAGTAAGTATTTAAGAGTATTAGAGTATTAAGAAGTATTAAAGAATAATATATGCATTCCCCTATATGGTTTATCGCCGTTTAATAAATTCATTGTAATAATAAAACGAGAGTTGTCAATAAAAGAATGCTTAATAATAGCGGTACTTAAAAAATAATGAGTTAGGAACATTTGTGTATTTTTATTTCTTATCCCGTTCATACTATTTTAATATGTTTGTACTTATTGAATCCTTATTGAATGTAAAATAATTGTTTGGGCGGGTTATTTATTCCGCCAAGTATTTGTCACGGAACCCACAACAAGCGCCGTCTCCAGCAGCCGGTCGTTCCAGCGAGCCACAGTGTGGCCGTCGGTTAGATTCGGTGGCCTCCGCCGAGGCCACCATCTGCGCTGCTGCTGAATCCAGGACTAGGGCATAGCGTCTTCCGGGGGACGACCGCGGGCGACGGTGGACCTACCATTACACTACCAGGACAAGACGAGAAGCAAAAAGGAAACAATGAAATGGCAGAAACAAAGAAAACGAGCACTAAAAGTACCAGAACAGCAGAGGAGAGGCACCTTAACCCAGTGGAGAGACGTGGAAGAAGACGAAGAGGAGATGAGGAGGCCTCCTGGCCCTCCGGTCCTCCGGACGTATGGGAGACTTCTGAATCGGCGACGGGGTCGCACAGTCGAGAGCAATCACCACCGTCGTTGGAGAACATAGTGGGATTGCTACGCAACATCACGGATGCACAGGAGAGGATGGACTCCACATATAACAAAATATATAAGATCTTTGTACCTATGGAGGACTATGTAAAGGATAATAGGAACTTCCAAGTCGAGAGGAAGAAACACTATGAGGCCGGAGTCACACTCCTGAAACAGTACAGTGAAGCAAAGAGGAACGTGGCGGAATTAAGGGAGATTGCAGACGCGAACATCATTGATTTGATAGAGCGACTACAGGAGAGAGCCAGCTTGGCAATAGCGGCCCCGGCAGTGACCACATGGGAGAAGGATACTCAAACGGAGACACGGAAGGTCGCGTGTAAAGAAGTCCAGACGTCGCCACTGAAAACAACACCGGAGACATTAAACCTAACAGGACACAGAGAGACCCAGCCGAGACCTGTAGGAAAGAGGAAAGAAATCTCGCCGGCCGAGAAAGAAAGTATAAGGAAGAAGAGGAGAGAGAGGGGACTAAGGGCACAACCTCCCCCAACCACCGACACGGAGGACGACACCGAGCAACCGGCCACGGGAGTACAAAGACCAGTGGAAGACACGAGCAGCAGACTCCTAGCTACGCCAGTGCAAGATGAATGGCGAGTAGTGGCCCGCAGAGCAGCCAGAAGCTCGAGGAATGCGCCACCCTCACGGGCGCCTGAGCCTGATAAAAGACCTCCAAGGAGGGCGAGGCAAAAAACGGGGGGGGGGGCCATAACCATTCAATCGACTGGACAAGTGACCTACGCAGAAATGCTCAGGAAACTTAAAGAAAAAATCGACCCGGGGCAACTAGGCACTGGTATTACGGCGGTAAGGAGAAGCAAAGCTGGAGAGCTCCTTATTGTAGCTGGGAAGGAGAGAGATCGCGAAAAGATTAAACACCTGAAGTCGGCGATTGCAGAGGTGGTGGGTCAAACCGGCCGGGTTAGAGAGATTATGCACACGTCGGAGATCGAAATTATGGATGTAGATGAGTGCACAGAGGAGGAGCAAGTGCTGGCTGCAGTTAAAGAGACGGCCGCCAAGAAGGGAATTCCAACAGAGGACATAGAAATGCGGGCCTTGAGACAAGCATACGGCCACACCAAAGTGGCCGTATTGAGGATGCCGCCGGAAATCGCTGAGGCAATATTAGAAGCCGGTCCTATTACCATTGGGTGGATACGGTGTAGAGCCAGAAGGCGGATTTAGGTGCTACGGTGCTTCCGGTGCCTTGAGTTCGGGCACAGGGCATCGGAATGCCAGGGAAAGGACCGATCCAGAGACTGCAGGCGGTGTGGACAAAAAGGGCACAAGGCCAACGAGTGCCAGAAGTCTCCACATTGTGAACTGTGCGCCAGCAAAGGTAACGGCAACACCGGACACGTTAAGGGCAGTGGCCGATGCCCAGCCTTTAGGCAGTATCTAAGAGCGGAATAGAGATGGCGAACCTGGAAATAAAAGTATTGCAGGCCAATCTGGGACGTGGAAGAGTGGCCCAGGACTTTCTCCTTCAGACGGTCATGGAAAAGAGGGTCGACCTAATACTGGTCTCGGAGCCGTACCAAGGAGCCAAGCCGACTGCCATAAGATGGCATATTTCCAGGAATGGCAAAGCAGCTCTTGGAGTGACGAACCATAGTAAGGCCAAAGAGATACCACGGAAGATCGGAGTGTCCTACGTCGCAATCGAAGTGAGCGGGATTACATGGATCTCGGCATACCACCAGCCCAAAGTACTACCAAGGGAGTTCGAGAGAGAACTGGATGATTTGTCCCGTTTTATCGGGAATGCTCGAAACCCGGCCGTTATCGCCGGTGATTTTAATGCCAAGGCGACCCTGTGGGGGGTGATCGCACGGACAGACGTGGACAAGTTTTATTGAACTTTATCGCAGCTCACAATCTGATCTCATGTAATCAAGGGAACGATTGGACGTTTAGGAGGGGCCAAACGGGTTCTTGCATAGACGTCACGCTAGCAAGTCCTAGGGCCGCACAGAGAATCGGAGGTTGGAGAATTCTCCCGAAATATACAGCAAGCGACCATCTGTATATAGGATTTCGGTATAAGGTGAACGAGAGCACACAGCAAGCCACTCCCGATTTAAGGTGGTGCATCAACCAACTTGACCGCGATAAGTGCGCGGATAAGCTGCGAGACCGGGCTCAGACCCAAGAAAACATCGAGGACCCAGGGGACATCATCGGGTACCTGAACAGCACGATGAAGCAGGCGTGCGATGCAGCCATGCCCCGGAAGAAGGGAACCTTCCAAAGAAGGGCCGCGTACTGGTGGAGTGATGAGATCAGGGACCAAAGAAGGCTCTGCTTCCAATTGAGACGGAAACTCCAGAGACGGAGAAGGAGAGACCTCCCCACAGCGACGGAACGAGAAGAGTACTGGAAGGCCAGGAAAGAGCTACGAACAATGATCTTACAAAGCAAGGATCGCGCATGGAGAGAACTTTGCGAGGAGGTGGAAAGGGACCCCTGGGGCAGGCCTTATAGAATTATAATGAAAAAGTTAGGGAACAAGGTTCCGGCAGCGCTGAATGACCCGGACATTGTAGAAAGAGTGGTGCAGGGGTTATATCCGCCTAAGCCGCGGAAACCGAAACCCGCCGCCAGACAGCAGGAAGAGGAAGTAGCACCTTTCACCAGGGCAGAACTAGAAGAGGCAGCAGCTAAGATCCAAAGAGGCAAAGCACCGGGCCCCGATGGTATCCCGAACGAGGTGCTGAAGATAGCCATCGATATCTGCCCAGGGAGCATATTGCAAGCGTTCAACGCTTGCTTACGGATTCGCAAATTCCCAGAGACGTGGGGCAGGCAGCGCTTGGTGTTGATAGACAAGGGCAAAGGGGGGCCCCCTGAACAACCCAACACCTACCGACCCTTAGCTATGGCTAGCACCATTGGGAAGTTGTTTGAACGACTGCTATTAAGACGGATCCAGGAGGCAGTAGCGCAAGCCGGAGACTTGAGCCCCCAACAATTTGTATTTCGGAAGGGTCGGAGCACAATAGATCCGTTGGTGGACATCACAGAGATAGCCAAGGAAGCCAAGAAGAAAGGGTGGCACTGTGCACTGTTCACATTGGACATCAGGAACGCCTTTAATACCGCGGATTGGGAGCGCATTCTGGAAGCGCTGAGCGAGTTCGACATCCCGGAGTACCTCACAGATCTGGTTGCAGACTTTCTGTGGTCCAGGCTGTAACGTTACAAACAAAACCACGGTTAAATTAATAAAAGTAGAGTAAAGTAAAGTAGAAATAGAAACCTCGAGAACTTAAGAGAAGCGAAAATTACATAAAAATCCGCGAAAAGAAAGAAAAAACAGCCGAAATCTAAAAATAGATAGGAAAAAGACAAAAGGACGCACACGAGCGAAAGTAGGTCGCGATAGCCTAAGAAACGGGAGGCGAGATGAGGCAAGGGGAGAGTCGCGGAAGATAGGAATTTGCATAAAAACGAATTCGAACGATGGGCAAGTTCAAGGCCAACACCGAGGCCAAGCGCGGTCAGTAACGCGCGCCGATAGAGGAAGAGCGGGGACCCAATTAAAGGGACCGAAATCAGAGCACGGGGGTGGGGAGTAAGCATCAAGAGACGCGGTAGCGTCTCGAGCCAAGTATATGCATCGAGAATATCACGCCACCCAGTATAATTTCTGAATATTTTGACGCTACTAGTTCTTATACAGCTAGCAACTCGACTCCAAAAAAAAACTTTTTATTGAGAAACATTTTCAGCAACTTTAAGCATTGAATTCATAGATTAAGATACGCTGATTTGACTGGTCATAATGAGAAGCTGGTTTGTTAAACATTTTAGAAGATATTAATGATAATATGCTAGACCACGCCCCAAATACACGATTTAATGGTGAAAAGACTGCTTATTACATTCACACCTTTCGGCAGGCATACGAACTACTCGTCGTAAAAACGCTGTCACTCAACCTGCAGCTCGACGAGCTTTTATGTGTGGCACGCGACACGATCATTAATCTAAGTTTTTGAAGTCTTAGCACAGTTTCGATACAACATCGAACGAAGTAATGATGTTATAAAAGTGTTAATAATAAAGTGTACTGTCATATGGCCCGTGTAACGTAGCCAATATGTGTATAAGGCCCACGGCGGAAAAAGATTGGGTACCACTGTCTTTTCGTGAGGACGAATAGACTGCCGCCAAGCGGAAGCTAAACGAGTTATTACTTCGAAAGTGTCATTCTCTACGAAAAAACGTGTTATTGTGAGGATAAATAATATTTGTTTAAAACAAAGTCTATCAAACATTTTTGTGCGTAAATATACACGTTACGGTGTTTTTAATGGTCTTCATTTGTACCAATTTATTAACATTTTGAAGAAACGCGTTATGGATGCAGTGTTCATAGTGTCAATCCGAAGAAAGTTATTTTCAGGGTTAAGTTGTTTAATTTCAAATTTGGTAAGTAAAGCCAGTTTTATATTCAGCATGGTAAAATTTTGGTCCTTTTATAATAAGTATATATTATTTTGAAGATGTGACATATTTTATAAATTCACATAAATTATATTTTGAAAATTGTAATTCTAGGTGATCGAAAGTTTGGTTAACATTATAACCAACGTAAAGTCAAGTGATCATTCAAGTCATCTTAATACAGGAAACTACATCTTAATCGGATAATTCGAACTCTTGGTGTCGTCATAGCTATGACAGGAATGTAAGCAGAATTATCTGTTTTAAACTACGATTGCATGACCAGACCAGCATGTTAGAGTTTTGGTGCTTTCTTGATGAGTATATTTTATTTTAATGATGTGAGATACTCAATAAACTCTGATAAATTATTTGTAGATTGATATGGAATAAATAATATATAGAAATTATCAATCAAAGAGTAACGGTTAAAAAATTTCCAGGTGGAATGTCTGCGGAAGGATCCTAAGAAGTCCAAACATTATGCGATTACTACGGTAGAGATGCTGTAGCATGAAGATTAGCACTTGCAAAAGTTGGACGCATTGTATTTGGTGTTTTTATTTTTTTTTTAGATTTAAAGGTTCTTTTTACATCATCTAATAAGGATGCTATAATTGGTCTTGCAACTAAAGAAATCACAGCGTGTTCAGGGAAACTTCTAAAATCAACTTCTAATCAAGTACGTTAATCCAATTATATATTTTGTGTATTTTTATACATATCTAAACTTATTAATCCAATTTATATATTTTAGATTTAAAGGATCTTTTAACATCATCTAATAAGGATGCTATAATTGGTCTTGCAACTAAAGAAATCACAGCGTGTTCAGGAAAACTTCTAAAATCAACTTCTAATCAAGTACGTTAATCCAATTATATATTTTGTGTATTTCTATATATATCTAAATTTATTAATCCAATTTATATATTTTAGATTTAAAGGTTCTTTTAACATCATTTAATAAGGATGCTATAATTGGTCTTGCGACTAAAGAAGTCACAGCGTGTTCAGGAAAACTTCTAATCAAGTACATTAATCCAATATAATAGTTTGTGTATTTCTATATATATCTAAAGTTATTCATCCAATTTATATATTTTAGATTTAAAGGTTCTTTTAACATCATTTAATAAGGATGCTATAATTAGTCTTGCAACTAAAGAAGTCACAGCGTGTTCAGGAAAACTTCTAAAATCAACTTCTAATCAAGTACGTTAATCCAATTATATAGTTTGTGTATTTTTATATATATCTAAACTTATTAATACAATTTATATATTTACTGTTCTAGGCAGGTGAACTTATTTGAGAAAAAGAAATTGTATTCGTCACTTATTCGGCAGCAGTTACAATATGGTTTGTACAAGATAAATTTACATATTTGACTTGCATTTCAAAGACATTAATTATAGAAATAGTTGAAGAATCAGTAGATAGATTAAAATTAAAATTTATTTTTCATTTCAGATGACGGATTCTATAGAATATTTCTACGGTTCAAAAAGTTATTCATTCAAAGAGTAAGAAAGAATGTCAAGACTACATTCAGAAATCTTCTATCTTTTTAAAAGTTCTTTAGGTACACATAGAAATTCAAAACGATAATACATATATATAGAACGTATTCTTCACATGCGTGAGAGTAGCCAGGTAACAAATCTGTTTTAATATTGTCCTATGTGTTTTAAATCTTTATATAATTTCAATTATAATCCATAAATTCTGTAATTGTTATGATAGTCTAGGTTTGTTATGGTATTTCTTATATTTGCAATTGAAGAGCATATATATATATATATATATATATCTACATTTATTAATGAAATGTTTATATTTACTATTCTAGGCAGGAGGAATTAGATATGAGGTAAAGAAATTATATTAAATAAATTTGTATGAGGTAGCAACGACATTAAGTATGGACAAAGTTGAAGAATCAGAGAAAGTAAGTAAGAAAAAAATCAGAGAATAAAAGAAAAGTAGATAGAATTAAAATTAGAATTTATTTCTCATTTCAGATGATGGTAAATACTACGGTGGAGATGCAACAGCATGGGGATGAACACTTGGACAAGGAAAATCTGTAGGTATCAAAATATTTCAAATGTAAAATAGAATTTTTTCGTAATCCTAAGTTTACAGTGATGTTCTTTTTGTTTCATATAAAAATATAATTAAAATATACACGAAACTGTACGAGAATATTTGTAAACTATTAATTAATAAAGAATACACGCTCATATGTTCATTGTCATTTATTATAATAAACCTTACCATATTCTATAGTATTTTCAATATCTTTGCTATTCAATATCTCGCATCCATTTAAAATACTTTAACCATTAATATATCTATATATAATGCTACATATAGTTTTTTGTTTTAATTACACTTTAAATATAATATTAAAATAACTTACCGTATTTGTTTCGTATTTTCCTTGCTACGAAAAGTACAGTTTACGCGCGCGATAATAAATCTCGAGACAGCCCAGGGGTAAGAGGGGTAATTCGCTAGGACCAATCACCGTTCTTTGGCCGGCGAAACGCTTAGCGTGTGTGATCGTTTCGACCAATAGTGTGCTAGAGTCGAAAATGCGTGTGAATTCTGACCAATCGAAGTAAAAGTATACGCTTGAAGTAAATATAGTTTAGAAATTATAACTAATTTAGCGGGTACATTCCACTGATAATTTTATTGGAACATGTTCCCATCTTCTGTCTTTTGGGCACGTATAAAACAAAATGTAATCTAAATATACTAATAGGGCAAGTTAAAAATTTGACTAGATAAACATCCTATTGTGTTCCGATATTTCATGTGACAAATTCATTAATATTGCATTCTGTCTATCGAAAGCTTTAATTTGGCGGTTCACGATCCCCGTTTTACCTAGACGAAATTGTCGCGATCTTCTAGCAGTTACCACTGGCACTGTTGTCGTACATATACAGCGTAGACGTTATATTTGAAAGGGTCTTGTTGGATTGAATTTTTTTTATGTTCCAAACAAAAATTTATGAGATCCACAAAAAACAGCTTCGCTGTAAAAAACCTTCGCCAAGTATATGCACGAGTTTTGTAGGGTAGATTAGAATATAGGGTAGAAGAGGATATGTATCCATACAAAAACATTTCAGATCACTTAATGTTGCCAAGTATCTGTCGATAGAATATTATTTATTTATTTATAACAGACTTTCTTTTATAGAAAGTTATTATAAAAGTTAAGAAAATCCGTACGAAAAATACTTGGCGCAAGAAATCCCTCGTAGAGGATGCACGTTCAAACCGGGAACGCGCGTCATACCGTGTATACCGGGATTTCTTGCGCCAAGTATTTTTCGTACGGATTTTCTTAACTTTTATAATAACTTTCTATAAAAGAAAGTCTGTTATAAATAAATAAATAATATTCTATCGACAGATACTTGGCAACATTAAGTGATCTGAAATGTTTTTGTATGGATACATATCCTCTTCTACCCTATATTCTAATCTACCCTACAAAACTCGTGCATATACTTGGCGAAGGTTTTTTACAGCGAAGCTGTTTTTTGTGGATATAAAAGACAGGTAGCAAAAAGGATGGAGATCGAGAATTTTCTCACGTTTTTTCAAAGTTATAAATTCAAGTCGGGAGTGATTAGCGCGAAGGCAGGCAGAAGTGCGAGGAAAGCAATCGTCTTTCGAGTTCGGAGAAGAGGTGTTTTCCGGAGTTTTTCGACCACACGAGTGAGTCAACACGGCGAACGGCAGCTTAGACCAAACGTGCGAGTAAGAGAGAGAGAGTAGCCAGGCAAAGAACACACCATATCGGTAAGAGAAAGACACGTAACGTTACAGCGTCTTCCCGGGATAGGTGTTTACATTTTTTTCCGATACCCGACCTCTAACTAGAATAAGCAGTAGACTAAGTGTATGTGTGAGCGTGTGCATGGGTAAGCGCGGGTAAGAGTGTGAGTGCGGGAGAGAAAAAGTGCGAGCGATCAGCTGTGCGAGTGCGTTGAACTCGCACCACTTCGACGAAATACTTCGAGAGACGAAATAAAGAAAATTAAAGGGATCTCGTGCACTGCTTATTTCATATTTTCCTTGCTTTTCCCACTGCCAGTCCTGAAAAGGAAAGAACTCGACGAGGAGGTAACCGGAAGCCGAGGTGGTAAGAAGGCATAACGTTACAAGGCGGCTAGAATATGCTGTCGGGGGCTGCAAGCAGACGCAAGAGTTAAGTGCGGGAGTTCCGCAAGGGTCCGTACTGGCTCCTACTTTATGGGTCATCATGTACGACGGAGTACTGAAGCTTCCACTACCAAATGGTGCCAAAGCCTACGCGTATGCGGATGATCTGGGCATACTAGTGAAAGCCAGGAAAAGGACAACTATCGTTAGAGCGGCAGAAGGAGCCTTAGCTAAGGTATCGGGGTGGCTACGAAACCAAGGCCTGAGCCTTGCGCCTGAGAAGACGGAGGCGGTTTACTTCACCAACCGGAGACAAGGTGGACCCCCATTAGTGAAAATAGATAACCACCCGGTGGTTTATGCGCCCCAAGCAAACTACCTGGGGGTTATACTGGACCGAAAGCTGACGTACAGGCAACACATAGAGAAGACTACTGCCAAAGCGCTACGTGTTGCTAACAGCCTGGCGAGACTTATGCCGAACATAAGAGGACCATCAACACACCGGAGACGATTACTGAATACAGTGCTAACATCGATTTTAACGTATGGAGCTCCAGTGTGGGCCCTCCAGCTCACCCAGAGAGAGAAGAGCAGGCTCCTAATGACCCAGAGAGTGGGGGCCCTAAGGACCATTAGGGCATATAAGACGGTGTCTCAACCTGCGGCGCTTATACTCGCGAGCGAACCACCCGTGGACCTGGTGGCGGAAGAAAGGGCAAGAGTCTGGAGAAGGGTCACCGCAGGGGAAGACAACGTGCAAAGAATTAGAGAAGAGGAAAAGAATAACACTCTTAGAGCCTGGCAAGAAAGGTGGACATCAGAGACTAGATCCAGGTGGACTCATGGTCTCATACCGAGAATTGAGCCCTGGTTTATGGGCAGGAAAGACAGGAGGGTCACTTACCATGTAACCCAAATACTAACGAATCATGGATGCTTCGGCGATTATCTGCATGACATCAAGAAGGAGCCAACGCCGCGCTGTCACCAGTGTGGAGCGGACTCAGACAACGCAGCACATACGCTCTTGGCCTGTCCAGCTTGGGCGAATCAAAGGGAGGAACTCTACACCATAACTGGAAGTAGCATAAAAGAAATAAGAGCAAGTATCCTAACAGAGGAAGGATGGACAGCATGGAATGTTACTGACATTCGCTGGAGTAGTAATGTCTACAAAGGAGGAGGATGAGAGAGAGCGAGAAAAGAGTGGAAGATCGCAATAAGTTAGACCAGGCGAGGCCATCTTGAGCCACGGGCAGCCCCACTGAAGTTATCGGAAACAAGTGCCGGTGGGGGCGGACTGCCGAAAAGAGGAGGGGTTTTAGCCGGTAGTCTGGGGTGATACCCCAGGAGTCCGGCACACGGGAGGCAGCGCGTGTTCCCCCTGGAGCACGCGCTGTTTCTCATGGTGCGTAAATGCATTTCCCCTCCTCTTCCAAAAAAAAAAAAAAAGGTTAGATTCGGTGTTGGTGGCGAAAGGGTAAATACCATCCTAAAACCTAACTTGCCTATTGTATCGACAAAGAGCGAACGAAGCTGCTGGCTCCACGCTGCGGCGTGGGTTGGGTCTGGGTCGATCAAAGAGAAAGTGTCCGGTGGTAAAGCGTCGCCGCCCAGCGGACATTAGCGGGGGCTCTCGGCCGGTGCCGTGTCGATAAAGCGTGAATTTTTGGCCGCCAGATGACAGCCTGTACATAAAAACACGCGTTAGTCCGGAGATCTTAAACGAAAGATGCGATCTTTTCAAAAATCATCGTTGGGAGCGCATGCAGACGACATGTGTTTTCACGCGTCGTCGACGCGCGTTTTACGAAACATTAGCAGTTATCCAGATGGATTATTGCGATCGACTTAGGCGTTTAAGGTCAATACAGAAAGTGAAGTCCATCGTAATTTTCGTCCAACGTTTATTAATCACCTTGAAAATTACAAAATTCGTAATATAATCCATACCAATAATTATGTCAAATGAATATGAAAAGCTATTTCACGCATAAGATGAAACAATTTTGCGGAAACTAAAACAATTCCGATTGCGGCCCCCTTTAATAGTGTCAGTGGGCAAAAAAAGGAAATTGGCTAAAGTGCAATTTTTTTAAGAAATTTTTAATTTGCGCATCTAACGCGATCCCGTTTATATCGTTGATGGCAGTGAAGCTTGTTTAGTTGTTTATTTGTCGCGTCGAAGATTCAATACTGTGATTCCTTATTTAGGATCGAGGAGCCTGAAGCTACCAAATTTTTAAAGAGGCTCGTAAACTTTTCGTAGCGTGGTGTCAATCATCTTTGTTGAGGAAATGCTTTACAAAAAATTTGTTTACGAAGCTTGACTTTTACAATACGGTGTTAGTAATCCAAAAGACAGTTTTCACGATTGCGTCCGTCCACTAGAGGTAACTACTTGTGGTACAATCGGGGCAACTCGAACCTTTTGTCGTGTGCGCGAAGGGTACAAAGAATGCGGTAGACACGCGAGATTTCCGTTAACACAAATTATTTAAATAACTAGTCTGCACAAGCACTACAAAGCGTCACTAACGAAAGCACAATAAGCGGCATCGTAAAGATACAAGAGGTATCACGAAGACACAAGCGTTAAAAGCGAGATAAAGCGGCAAGCGGACGCGAAGTGCTCAGCATTAAAATATAATATAAGAAAGCGGGTAATAGCGGTTTTAGAAAAACGCTTGAATTTGCGGGTCGACGGCCGGAGTTGACAAGCGCCGCTATTAGCTTTGTCAGCCGATCAGCTGACGTCGACGCGCCGAAATCATAACACTCGCGGTGACATTCTGCCGAGAACGTAGGTCTGGTAAGCGCGCATGTTTTCTGCCGAGTCCGTTGCCTCGGCTTGCACGCGTGTAATGAGAATTACGTTCGATTAAAACCGGTCGCGAAATTTTGGGACGCGGACGGAGGTACCTTTCTTCAACTCGTTCTATCATACGAACCGTTCACTCAATCGATTCGAAATTTTCACCATTTACTCATTATATAATATGGAACATGCTCTCAAAATTTCAAGGCGTTAGGTTCATGAGAAAAAAAACTAAAAATCAATAACAAAATTTTTTGAAAAAGTTAGTAAGGGATAACATAACTCAGGCTGTATGTGTCCGAAAGACTTGAAAATTTTATCCAATATTCTACATTATATAACGGAGGTTTGGTGCCAATAGTTTTCCGAAAAAAGACTTTGGCTGGTTTTGGTGAATAAATTAAAATATCCGAAGAACGGGAAATTTGAGGTACTCAAGTTTGTGTTATCGCGAAAAATTGCCGGGTTGATATTTCGAAAAACGATTCGCACTAAACCTCCGTTATATAATGTAGAATATTGGATAAAATTTTCGAGTCTTTCGGACACATACAGCCTGAGTTATGTTATCCCTTACTAACTTTTTCAAACAATTTTGTTATTGATTTTTAGTTTTTTTTCTCATGAACCTAACGCCTTGAAATTTTGCGAGCATGTCCCATATTACATAATGAGTAAATGGTGAAAATTTCTAATCGATTGAGTGTACGGTTCGTATGATAGAGCGAGTTGAAGAAGGATTCCTCCGTCCGCGTCCCAAAATTTTGCGACCGGCCTTAAAACACATTCACTCGGCGATGCTTCTACATGCATTTAAATCGGAACATGTCGACTTATGTCGTTATGAATGGGTGAACCAGACATACCCATGAAATGAAGCGTGCGTTTATGTTTGTTAATGTCACAACTTCTCAATTCTAAGAATCGAATAAAGTGAATCTTATTTGCTTTATCACAATTTCATTACAAATGGGGACAATAATTGTCTATGCGGGAGTGCAACTAAACTAGGGTTCCGGATAACTAGAAGCCTCGCGTAAAAAGATTGTGAGGACTACAGCTCGCTTGAACGAAAAGAGTTACATGGTTAAGGGGAAACAATACTACCCAACGTATTTTGTTTGGATAGTACATAAGTGATGTAAAATCTTAGTTCCACGGTTTCTCTTTTATATGAAGGAATTTCTACACAAACTAGGTATCAAACGAAAGCTAACATTTCAAAGAATGTCGGATTCTATGAAACTTTATACAACAAATCTTTTAAGTTATTGTAAATGTTATTTAAAAATATTCCCTAGACTCGTATCGTCTGTCCTACGAAGCACGGCTGTCACAGATGATGTATTTTTCAAGTTTTTAATTACATGGAGCTTACCCCTCAACCAAAAACAAACCCGACATTTCTACTATCTCGTACTTTATGTAGAAATTAACATGGAAGAGTTTTAATGCCGCAATAGACTGATCTCGTGGAACTACGATTTCAACCGGTCTACGTCCGTAAAACAACATTTTGACATATAATTGGTTAACAACTTTGTCGATAGCTGACGACATCGTCGAAATGCAATGCTGAACCTAGTATTTTGCTGGACCCGGACATTGTTCACCTCCGCATAAAATTTTCAATTTTTATTAAACATTAAAACACATATTATTCATACATATCAGTATTTATTTATTGTGTCTACTTGCATTTACATTGTTTTTTCTCTGCTAAATACTTTGTAAAATATATATTTATATATATATTGAAAAAGTAAAGTGTCGGAACCTACGGATCAATGAAGCTATTCAAAGGAGGCTTTCATACCTTGATACGAAATCGTAATTCCATCCCCACACCATATATAAAGAAAAATATAATACAATATTGGTATCGAATAAAAGCTAAGATATCAAGGAATGTCGGAAGTTGAGAGATCCGGAGATTGAACGTACGAAAATAATTGTAATTCCTATTGAAAGAACACTGCATCGTAAGCTCCAAACGAGATGTTCTCATTTACCGACCGAGATTCTAGCGGCGCCGTACGTGCAGGCTATATGACTTTCATTCGCGATACACGACGTTACGACGGAACATCGTTTCTTTTTGCTGAAAGTGCTGATTATTTATGAATTAGGAATACCAAGATTTTATGTTTCCGACATTCCTCAGAATCGTAGCATTAATTTGGTATCAACATTTCCGTAAAAACGTAAAGCGGTTAAGCGTCGACTTGGAATTACTTTTTGCTGTTTCACGAAGGCTTCCGTGACTCGATGCGAAATCGCAATTCCTGCCCCACAAAATAAATACAGCAAAATATAATCCAGTATTGGTATGAAATGAAAGCTAAGATTCCAAGGAATGTCGGAAGTTGAGAGATCCGGAGATTGAACCTACGAAAATAATTGTAACTTCTATTGAAAGATCACGGCATTGTAACCTCCAAACGAGAGATTTTCATTTATCGACCGCGATCTCAGCGACGTACGTGCATGCTATATGACTTTCGTTCGCGATACACGACGTTGCGACGGAACATCGTTTCTTTTTGCTGAAAGTGCTGATTATTTATGAATTAAGAATACCAAGATTTTATGTTTCCGACATTCCTATATATACGATATTTTGCTCTAGCTGCAATTCTTTTTAAAAGTAAGACTCGGCCCAGTTCCGTTCTAGATAAAAAATATTACAAATAAACACAGTACATACAAAAATATGCAATACATACAGTAATTAAATTAAATAGTAAATAAATAATGAGATATAACAAAAACTATATGTAACACAGTAAATAATATCTCCAAAAAGTTTCGAAAAAATCTAATTATGAGAAAATTATATGCCACAGTTTTGCAACTAGCAAGAGGTCCTGTAATGTGACTTGTAGCCATAACTTCGTGTAATTCTTCGACCGAAATTGCGACATATTATTATTGGTGCCAGAACGCATCATATATACATGCTACTGAAATATACATGAAATAACGATTATCAAATCGAGTATTAAATACGTTGTATTTATTACTACGTGGTAAAGAATTACTTGTACATACTGTGCGTCCAGCACAAGAATAGAGCTGGAAGGAATGCGGGTACGATTGGCCGGATATCCGAAGCCCCACCGCTTTTAACACAAACGTCGACGCAGAGCACATCGATTGTCCTTATTGGCGGGAGACGGTCACCACTACTAACGTAGTCATGTAGCGCCACGCGACGAAGAAAGTAAACAAAACAAATGAGATCGAGTGAGAAAGGACAAATACAGGCAAATCTTACGCCTATGTTAACGCGTGGCGACGACGAACATACAGCTAGATAAACAAGGAAAGCATTACGCAAGAGTGGGGGCCCGAGGAACGGCCTCTTAGGCGGAGCGGGAGAAGCGTCCCCTTGCCCCTGTGCCGTCTCAACTCTATTCTTGTGCTGGACGCACAGTACCTATATATGGATATATAAAAAATAAGTCTTTTATATTTCACATTATATTTCAAATATTTATGTACATATATTATGTAGTGATTAAGTATTATAACCGAATAATTTCAATGCAATAAAAAACTTAATGAGGAATTCTCTGCAGTCATGCCTAAAAATTGTACAAAGAAATACATATGTATGTAAAACAATCCCATGAAGAAGAAATAAAGTTTACTCTTATTTCATTTAAAAAACATGTGCATTATATTTTATTATCCTATATTATTATATTATATATATTATCTTTATTACATTTTCTATATATTTAATTTTTGTATATATAAAAAAAATAAAGTAAATATTATATTTATAGTTGATCAAAACGACATAACTATATATTATCAGAGATTTTCCTATATTATAATATTTTTTTTTTGGTTTTATATATTTCCTTCGTAAACTAAGTGAAATTTTACTTTCCAAGTAGTCCAACATCGTGTTTTACATGTGGTAAGTACAAAGTACTGCAGTCCCTCCCTCTCTCTCTCTCTCTCAATTTATCCCTTGTGTGTATGAGCTTGCTTTGTCGTTATGACCTTCCTGCTTTGCGACCATAGATTCCATTCGAAGGAACAAAACGTCTTCTTCCACCATGACCTACCGCCGTTTCCTACTTTATTTCCACCTTCCATCGTCACGTGTGAAAACGTAGAAATCACGTGAAAAGTAGAAGACAGCGGTAGGCCATGGTGAGGGAAGGCGCTTCGGTCTTCGGCCCTTCGAATGGCATTTATGCTTGCGACGGCAGCGAAGTTCCGAGCGGGGCAATGAACGAGGTATGATTGTCAGATTTTTCACAGCTGATCCAAACCGCAGCGTGCTGTCGATGTGCGAACGCACGCACACATGTGCAATAGCGGACAACAGTAGGTATACGACTATCCTTGTAAACAGAATAATTTGCTTTTAATGAAACCAAACCGATTTGATAATTTGCAAAAAATATAGATTAGTTTTGTATATAACGTATTTTCGTCGTATTGGAAAAATCGAAATTTTCGAATTACAAATTATTATATATGCTCGAATAAAATACTTAGAAAAAATGGCTTCTACTGTTTTATTTGTAATTTCTTAAATTTAATTTTTTTGGTAAATTAATCATTCTATCTTGTTGCCAAAATTATTGCTAGATAACTATCTCGTTTTAAAAAAGTGGTCGTATACTTCTGGCCGCAGCCATACACATATGCGTGTGCGTGCGTTCGCACATCCACAGCACGTTTTGATTTGGATCAGCTGTGAGAAATCTGATTATCATTTCATTACCCTCACGGCGCGCGGCGCCGGCGAAAGGGATACATATGTATATGGTTTCGATCAGCGGACCCTAGCGGACAACAAAACTATGAAACATGTCTCTGTATTATCGACAGTGGACAGGAGCCCCTTTCGAGCCAGTATTTCGCAACGTCCCTGCACATTTGTACTACCATTACTCCGTCACTGTACATTAGCCGCAAGAGGCGAAATTACAACTAGGGAGCGCTTCGATCAGCTCAGAGTTTGGCTCGAGGTATTGTTTCCCCTTAAAGAATTCTTTGAATCTTATCTTTCGGGGGTTTTCTCCACTGACGTATTGAATGTTTCTTAAGACATGGGTCTGGGTTGGGTCTGGGTTGGGTTTTGTTTTTGCACTCTTCACTTTCTCAAGTGTATTACGGATGTAGGAATCGCACGTCAGTTCTAATTGGCGCTTAGTTTTTCGCGTTATATTTTTGCGTGAATATTTCATGCGTTAACTCCAACGATTCCAACTTCAGTACGCCGGCATCAGAGGCGAATTGAAGCATCATTTATGTGTGTTCGTTAACTGCTAATGATAGCCGAGTTCGTGTGAAATAGCGATGACGTACAGGCGTTTCATTTAGAAATGCGCGCCCCTGGTTTGTTGCCGCGGCCCCGATCCAGCCATTTTCCTCGGCGGCGCAACGAGCCGGCGATGCCACGCCCTGTCATTGGTTGCCGAGCGCCTCGTTTCACGCGCATTTGCAGCGGGAAGCCGCTATTGGTCGAGGGGGTCTCGCATACCACTTCGCTGGCGCGGGTAAGGTCGGCGCGTGAGATTTAGCGGCAGCGAGAGAGAGAGATGGCGGGCGACGCAATGGCCTTTCGAGAACATTGCGATCTACGATAAATCCCTCGTAGGGGACGGAATCGTTAATTTTTCCCGAACGTTGCATATTAGGATTATAATGATTATTACCTTTTACACATGGATTGACATTTACTAGCATATCTCTAAAAAAATGGTTCATCAACACCCTATATTTTCGAACATATAATTTTGGTAAATATTCAAATGGTGCTCTATTTAAAATGATCGTCAATGTTTTCTGATATTGACAAAAATTGTGTTTTCTAACTCACAGAGAACAAAAAACTCTAACAAGTTTGTCTGAAGCTTTCTTCCGTTTTATTCGTTATTGTTCAGCTATGGTGTGTGTTTCTTATATGTAAGCAATAATAATGATATGGAAGGTAATATGAGTGAGAGAAGGCAAGGGGTGGGCGGCGGGGGCTGCGCGGTTTTCCGTTTGGGCGCATGTCTTGGGAAAGTCATCGCGGCTAGACAGGCCGTTATTTAACCGACTTCGATAAGGAGGAGGTTACTCTATTCGACAGTGGGCGATCTTGCTTTTTTTTTTTTTTTTGTTTGTCCGGCCATAACTCCGTAACCGGTTGACCAATCAAAATGAAACCACTTCTAGTTGCTAGGTTTAGATCTCCCATTGGTCCCATTTAAGAAATTTTTCCAAAATGTTTATTATTAACAAAGTTATTGCAAAATTACTGCTTTATTCTTGTTTGTCCGGCTATAACTCAGCGACGGATTGACCAATCGAAATGAAACCACTTCAAGTTGCTAGGTTTAGGTCTCCCATTGGTCCCGTTTAAAAAATTTTTCCGAAATGTTTATTATTAACAAAGTTATTGCAAAATTAGTGCTTTATTCAGATTTATCGCAATTTCTTTTTGAATGGGATTGATTTATTGTAATGAAAGAAACTATTACTATCTTCTTAGAAATAATTAGCAGATATTAATTATATAAAAAATTTATTAATTGTTGCAAAATAATTTGTTTATTCCTCTATATCTCCTCAACGACTTCACTTATCGGAATCAAACCTTTTCGACCCTTTCGCAAATATTACCCACTCTCTAACGTTATGCGACACATCTTCAATTGTTGTTATGTTTAAATTGTTACTGCA
Organism: Ancistrocerus nigricornis; assembly: GCA_916049575.1. Classification (NCBI taxonomy): domain Eukaryota; kingdom Metazoa; phylum Arthropoda; class Insecta; order Hymenoptera; family Vespidae; genus Ancistrocerus; species Ancistrocerus nigricornis. The sequence goes on along the minus strand of OU696664.1, from coordinate 14,410,666 downwards.
AAATTATTTGTTTATTCCTCTATATCTCTTCAACGACTTCACCTATCGGAACCAAACCTTTTCGATCCTTTCGCAAATACTGCTTACTTACTAACATTATGCGACACATCTTCAATTGTTGTTATGTTTAAATTGTTACTGCAATATTATTTGTTTATTCCTCTATATCTCTTCAACGACTTCACCTATCGGAACCAAACCTTTTCGATCCTTTCGCAAATACTGCTCACTTACTAACATTATGCGACACATTCTCAATTGTTACTATGTTTAAATTGTTATTACAAAATCATTTGTTTATTCTTCTATATCTCCTCAACGACTTCACATATCGGAACCAAACCTTTTCGATCCTTTTGCAAATATTACCTACATAACTTTATTTCCACATCTTGATCGATTATACACTAAAAAGTATGAAATAAAAAAATTTTTAACAAAAAAAATAGAAACCGACTTCGAAAAAAGCGCTAAAAAGAGTGAAATAATTTTTTATGTATACCGACAATATTCGATTTCATCATTATCATACTCAGAATATTGCAACTTTTTCGGAGGCGACAGAAAATTAATTAACAGTACATTAATAGCCAGAAATTCACGGACATTGATGGATATTTATGTATTAGGCACTTACTCCTTTGTTCGTGAAAATGACCGTGTTGGAATATTTTGTGTCGCCGCCGAAAAAGTTGCAATATTCTGAGTATGATAATGATGAAATCGAATATTGTCGGTATACATAAAAAATTATTTCACTCTTTTTAGCGCTTTTTTCGAAGTCGGTTTCTATTTTTTTTGTTAAAAATTTTTTTTCCATCGAAGAAAGGGTGGGGGTTTTTCAGGCTATCGGTGTCTTTGTTTCTCAAAGAAACTTTTGTCAGATTACCTGCGATCGCCGACGCGTTAGCGGCGTAATAGAAATCGAGCTATAGTTCGTTTTTTTACTAACAGTGTTTTCACTAACAGTGTTTTTTCACTTAATGTGTGTTTTACTGTTCTTTACTTGTGTATTGCTTTTACCATGGTGCGTATAAGGAAATGTAACGTTCCTTATTGCGAACATCAGGATCGATTAGCAGAATGCAAGTTTTTTAGATTTCCTACGAATCTATCAATGTAAGTAAGAGAAATTATTTCCACATCTTTGTCACTCGCTATATCTTGTTGGATTATTAAACGTTGCTTCAAGAAATATGACAGTTGTTCGTGATTTTTTAACAGACTTAGAAAAAGGAGGTCTTGTGTGGAGAATAGTTTCTAACTTTTTTAACTACGTTTCCGGGTTGGGTAGAATCGAGAAGTGACTTGGTTAAGTGTCACTATATTGAAATCGCTAGTGCATTGTAATTAAGGCTGTAGATTTACACGTCGAATAACACGAGTATCACCGGGGTCCGTTACTTGATTTGCCACATTGTTGTTGAATTTTTTTTTGTCTATTGATAAGGTTGATTGTGACGAATATATGCTTCGGTCGTAAAAAGTGTGAAGTTTTCTAAACAAGAAATGGTTGTTAACTCTGTCGTGTTTTTTTCCAAAAAATTATTAAGTGCATTGTGGGGACATCACATTTCATTCTAAAGAAGGCTTTTCCAGAACCATGCTTTGCTCCGGCTTTGTCATGTTAATTTAAAAAGATATAAACCAGAACACTTTCTATCTTTTTAAGTTCTCTATTTCTAATTTCTCAATTCGCCCCTCTCTCTTTAGTTCCATTCTTAAAACCTCGCCCTCTTCCTTTCTTACTCCTCCTTTCTCGCACATCCTCCCTCCCGCTCTCTCTCTCTCGCTCTGTGTCTATCTAGCTCCATATCTTTCTTTCTCTCGTTGCTTTACCGATATCTATTTTACCGTTGCCACCAGAAAACTCGATCGATATCGCAATAATCAAACAGTCGAGAATTTGGTTTTTTGAATTTGTAAACAATTTAAAAAAAAAGGTTGACTGGTCTGCTGGTTTCTTCTTTTCTGGTTGTCTTTCTCACGTATTCTGTGGACAGAATTTATTATCTTTATTTGTTTCACGCGCGCGAACACCTTTTCTGATAACTAATTGTACATATTAATTTTTTGTGTTCCCTAGATAATTTGGTTATTATTTTCCCCAATGAAACCCCCTTTCGAACTCGTGCCACTTCGAACTAACATTCAGCGCTGTTCCAATAAAACAATATTCTCCTTAGTGTCCTTTCAGTCCACAGAATAAGAGGTGGTTGGGCAAAAGTTTTTCTTTTCGTCAGACTTTTTATTCATATCGATTGTCCCGTTAATCAACGTGGCTAACATGTTCGTGTTATTAAACATAAATTCCCATTTTTTTTTTTTTTTTTTATAAATTTTAGAGAAGATGTTTGGTGAGTCACTTAAATTGTTTTTTGTAAATTGTTTAAAAATTTTTGCGTTTTCTTTGAATAGATGCAAAGCCTGGGTCAAGAAGCTTGGAGTGGAGGATTTGGCGTTTCGGCGGATGGAGACATTGAGATCGTCGCGATTCGTTTGCAGTTGCCACTTCAAAGACGACGACTTTCGCACAGGTTTGAAGAAGTTTTTAAAAGGTGACGCTGTGCCTTCGATCCTCGATTCGAGGATAATAGATCTCCCGGAAGACATTTCAAGCAACTTATCGCGGACAAACGGATCCGGGGCTTGTGAGTTTCTTTTACTGGCTATAAGTTGACAACAACGGCTATTACATAAGTACTTTTTTATTCCTGTGTCTTTTTTTTTTTTTATAATTTTTAATTATTGTTTTTCAGCTTCTCCATCAACAAGCCAATCGCAACCTTTGCAAAAGTTGCTTCAATGTCCAAAACTCCCTGGAAAAAGAAAAGAGGGTGCAGTTGCTCATCCTCAGGGAAAAGTGAGAAATTTTTTTTTTTTAACACCTTCAGACTAATTAAGATTTCGTGGATTTTAATTTTATTTTTTTCGTTCTGTTTTCAAGAGATTGCGCGATGACATGGAACACGAAGTTACCGCCCAAAAGCGTTACCAGTGGTCAGGTGTGTACAATTTTTGTTTTGTTATTATACTGGACAATGGCTACATTATATGAAAAGTGCTGTGTTCTTATGATGGACGAAACAGCGATAAAACCGAGATTGGTTTACACCGAAGGTGCCACAAATATTACGGGCTTTCATGACGATGGGATTAATGAACGTGTGAACGAGAGTGCGGATCATGTAACTGTGTTCATGATTCAGCTACTCGCCAAGGCAGCGAAGCAACACGTTTCATACCATTTCACGAATGGGCCCATGAAAACAGAAGTATTAATTAATTACGTGGGCCGTCGCTGTAATTTATATTTGCTCTTATTTTTAAATTGAAACAAGGATTTTTTATTATAACAAAATTATGTAAAATCATACACAAATAACATTAAAAATGTAAAGTGGGCCGTCGCTGTAGTTAATATAAACAATAAATCGTGCTTTTTCTTGCTACATAAAGATATTAAATCAATGATGCGTCGCATCCTTATTAATAACTTTTTATCAAATATCTATAATTTTAATTTCCATATTAGTTCTTTAGACTTTGTTAAACATTGTTGACTTCATAAATTACACATTCTCCTTCAAACAATTTTACTAAAATAACAATCTCTGTAAAAAACCTTGTACAAAGTACGCGACGGCCCGCTTTCTTCGTAAACGTTAAATATAATATCACATTTTGGTACGTCTATCAATCCAGGAACAATATTTAACATGTTTGTATAGATAATAAATAATTCTAATTTTTCGAAGGTTATCCATATACAATTTTTAGATAATTTTTGAAAATTGTTTATGTAGATACAGTAGGGATACAAAAATTTATTTTACTAATCTTTAATCTAAAATTTAAATCAATCGGTGAATTTATGATAACATTTAATTTATTAAACATTTTAATGAATATATTCAATTTTTATTGTTTCATAGTTCATAAATAACCGTATAACAACCGTCTAATAACCTGAATCAAGTACATAATTCATTTTCCTGCGCTAGAGTTGCTCCACCCCATGCTTCCATTCATTCAATTAAAAAATACAAAAAGGTAGGCTTCGCATATTGCCAGGTTGTATTTTTTCATTTTTCGAAAAAAAGCGGGCCGTCGCGTACTTTGTACAAGGTTTTTTACAGAGATTGTTATTTTAGTAAAATTGTTTGAAGGAGAATGTGTAATTTATGAAGTCAACAATGTTTAACAAAGTCTAAAGAACTAATATGGAAATTAAAATTATAGATATTTGATAAAAAGTTATTAATAAGGATGCGACGCATCATTGATTTAATATCTTTATGTAGCAAGAAAAAGCACGATTTATTGTTTATATTAACTACAGCGACGGCCCACTTTACATTTTTAATGTTATTTGTGTATGATTTTACATAATTTTGTTATAATAAAAAATCCTTGTTTCAATTTAAAAATAAGAGCAAATATAAATTACAGCGACGGCCCACGTAACATTCCTATTGTTTTTTATTTTTCGACATACGTAGACTATGATGTTATTATTTTCTATTGTCTCTCCAAGAAAAGTACATACCTAAGCTCCATTTGACGATCTTTGGCGATTTTTTAGCTACTTTCATACTTAATAGTGTTCTTGAGTGCGTACTCACTAGAAAACTCTTAGGGATCCGAAATTGGATGCTTTTAGAGCAAAGAAATCCATGCGATTCCAAATTAAAATTATACATTTCGAGGAAGATTGCCGGCGTTCCAGTCGTATCCACAAAAAACAGCTTCGCTGTAAAAAACCTTCGCCAAGTATATGCACGAGTTTTGTAGGGTAGATTAGAATCCACAAAAAACAGCTTCGCTGTAAAAAACCTTCGCCAAGTATATGCACGAGTTTTGTAGGGTAGATTAGAATATAGGGTAGAAGAGGATATGTATCCATACAAAAACATTTCAGATCACTTAATGTTGCCAAGTATCTGTCGATAGAATATTATTTATTTATTTATAACAGACTTTCTTTTATAGAAAGTTATTATAAAAGTTAAGAAAATCCGTACGAAAAATACTTGGCGCAAGAAATCCCTCGTAGAGGATGCACGTTCAAACCGGGAACGCGCGTCATACCGTGTATACCGGGATTTCTTGCGCCAAGTATTTTTCGTACGGATTTTCTTAACTTTTATAATAACTTTCTATAAAAGAAAGTCTGTTATAAATAAATAAATAATATTCTATCGACAGATACTTGGCAACATTAAGTGATCTGAAATGTTTTTGTATGGATACATATCCTCTTCTACCCTATATTCTAATCTACCCTACAAAACTCGTGCATATACTTGGCGAAGGTTTTTTACAGCGAAGCTGTCTTTTGTGGATCTCATAAATTTTTGTTTGGAACATAAAAAAAATTCAATCCAACAAGACCCTTTCAAATATAACGTCTACGCTGTATATGTACGACAACAGTGCCAGTGGTAACTGCTAGAAGATCGCGACAATTTCGTCTAGGTAAAACGGGGATCGTGAACCGCCAAATTAAAGCTTTCGATAGACAGAATGCAATATTAATGAATTTGTCACATGAAATATCGGAACACAATAGGATGTTTACCTAGTCAAATTTTTAACTTGCCCTATTAGTATATTTAGATTACATTTTGTTTTATACGTGCCCAAAAGACAGAAGATGGGAACATGTTCCAATAAAATTATCAGTGGAATGTACCCGCTAAATTAGTTATAATTTCTAAACTATATTTACTTCAAGCGTATACTTTTACTTCGATTGGTCAGAATTCACACGCATTTTCGACTCTAGCACACTATTGGTCGAAACGATCACACACGCTAAGCGTTTCGCCGGCCAAAGAACGGTGATTGGTCCTAGCGAATTACCCCTCTTACCCCTGGGCTGTCTCGAGATTTATTATCGCGCGCGTAAACTGTACTTTTCGTAGCAAGGAAAATACGAAACAAATACGGTAAGTTATTTTAATATTATATTTAAAGTGTAATTAAAACAAAAAACTATATGTAGCATTATATATAGATATATTAATGGTTAAAGTATTTTAAATGGATGCGAGATATTGAATAGCAAAGATATTGAAAATACTATAGAATATGGTAAGGTTTATTATAATAAATGACAATGAACATATGAGCGTGTATTCTTTATTAATTAATAGTTTACAAATATTCTCGTACAGTTTCGTGTATATTTTAATTATATTTTTATATGAAACAAAAAGAACATCACTGTAAACTTAGGATTACGAAAAAATTCTATTTTACATTTGAAATATTTTGATGCCTTCAGATTTTCCTTGTCCAAGTGTTCATCCCCATGCTGTTGCATCTCCACCGTAGTATTTACCATCATCTGAAATGAGAAATAAATTCTAATTTTAATTCTATCTACTTTTCTTTTATTCTCTGATTTTTTTCTTACTTACTTTCTCTGATTCTTCAACTTTTTCCATACTTAATGTCGTTGCTACCTCATACAAATTTATTTAATATAATTTCTTTACCTCATATCTAATTCCTCCTGCCTAGAATAGTAAATATAAACATTTCATTAATAAATGTAGATATATATATATATATATATATGCTCTTCAATTGCAAATATAAGAAATACCATAACAAACCTAGACTATCATAACAATTACAGAATTTATGGATTATAATTGAAATTATATAAAGATTTAAAACACATAGGACAATATTAAAACAGATTTGTTACCTGGCTACTCTCACGCATGTGAAGAATACGTTCTATATATATGTATTATCGTTTTGAATTTCTATGTGTACCTAAAGAACTTTTAAAAAGATAGAAGATTTCTGAATGTAGTCTTGACATTCTTTCTTACTCTTTGAATGAATAACTTTTTGAACCGTAGAAATATTCTATAGAATCCGTCATCTGAAATGAAAAATAAATTTTAATTTTAATCTATCTACTGATTCTTCAACTATTTCTATAATTAATGTCTTTGAAATGCAAGTCAAATATGTAAATTTATCTTGTACAAACCATATTGTAACTGCTGCCGAATAACTGACGAATACAATTTCTTTTTCTCAAATAAGTTCACCTGCCTAGAACAGTAAATATATAAATTGTATTAATAAGTTTAGATATATATAAAAATACACAAACTATATAATTGGATTAACGTACTTGATTAGAAGTTGATTTTAGAAGTTTTCCTGAACACGCTGTGATTTCTTTAGTTGCAAGACTAATTATAGCATCTTTATTAGATGATGTTAAAAGAACCTTTAAATCTAAAAAAAAATAAAAACACCAAATACAATGCGTCCAACTTTTGCAAGTGCTAATCTTCATGCTACAGCATCTCTACCGTAGTAATCGCATAATGTTTGGACTTCTTAGGATCCTTCCGCAGACATTCCACCTGGAAATTTTTTAACCGTTACTCTTTGATTAATAATTTCTATATATTATTTATTCCATATCAATCTACAAATAATTTATCAGAGTTTATTAAGTATCTCACATCATTAAAATAAAATATACTCATCAAGAAAGCACCAAAACTCTAACATGCTGGTCTGGTCATGCAATCGTAGTTTAAAACAGATAATTCTGCTTACATTCCTGTCATAGCTATGACGACACCAAGAGTTCGAATTATCCGATTAAGATGTAGTTTCCTGTATTAAGATGACTTGAATGATCACTTGACTTTACGTTGGTTATAATGTTAACCAAACTTTCGATCACCTAGAATTACAATTTTCAAAATATAATTTATGTGAATTTATAAAATATGTCACATCTTCAAAATAATATATACTTATTATAAAAGGACCAAAATTTTACCATGCTGAATATAAAACTGGCTTTACTTACCAAATTTGAAATTAAACAACTTAACCCTGAAAATAACTTTCTTCGGATTGACACTATGAACACTGCATCCATAACGCGTTTCTTCAAAATGTTAATAAATTGGTACAAATGAAGACCATTAAAAACACCGTAACGTGTATATTTACGCACAAAAATGTTTGATAGATATTGTTTCAAACAAATATTATTTATCCTCACAATAACACGTTTTTTCGTAGAGAATGACACTTTCGAAGTAATAACTCGTTTAGCTTCCGCTTGGCGGCAGTCTATTCGTCCTCACGAAAAGACAGTGGTACCCAATCTTTTTCCGCCGTGGGCCTTATACACATATTGGCTACGTTACACGGGCCATATGACAGTACACTTTATTATTAACACTTTTATAACATCATTACTTCGTTCGATGTTGTATCGAAACTGTGCTAAGACTTCAAAAACTTAGATTAATGATCGTGTCGCGTGCCACACATAAAAGCTCGTCGAGCTGCAGGTTGAGTGACAGCGTTTTTACGACGAGTAGTTCGTATGCCTGCCGAAAGGTGTGAATGTAATAAGCAGTCTTTTCACCATTAAATCGTGTATTTGGGGCGTGGTCTAGCATATTATCATTAATATCTTCTAAAATGTTTAACAAACCAGCTTCTCATTATGACCAGTCAAATCAGCGTATCTTAATCTATGAATTCAATGCTTAAAGTTGCTGAAAATGTTTCTCAATAAAAAGTTTTTTTTTGGAGTCGAGTTGCTAGCTGTATAAGAACTAGTAGCGTCAAAATATTCAGAAATTATACTGGGTGGCGTGATATTCTCGATGCATATACTTGGCTCGAGACGCTACCGCGTCTCTTGATACTACGACCTTTTTCGAGGGGACCAGGTTAACTAGAGGACATGTTATATTATATTACAATGTGTATAATCGATGTAATAGGTGTACAATGATGGAAAAATTTACCGAAAAAGTACATAACAGATGTGGTATACATTCAGACTTGTTGCAATATTATTCATAAAAACGTCTACGAAGATATGATAGTTCGCTCTGAGAAACTCCCGGAACGTATCCATATGAACTCATCTATACATTTACACACAGCGAATTTTACTTATTACTTATTCGAATCTTCTAATGAAGTAAAAAATTAAAATTATCTGAAAAATGATTACATAAAGAATAGTTAGTTCATATCTTTATTAATATGTCGAATGGGATTAAAATTAGTAAGTACGGGTTTTTCTAACCTGCTTGATAACCACTACCCTGTATCTCCTGCGTGTGACGGACGTTATAACGAAAAATTAGCAACTTCTTGTTATCTAAAATCTTCGATAGAATTAACCACGTTCTTAATTAATGAGAAAGAAGTCTACTGCCTTCCTTAATTATCCCTTCTAACCACACATATCCTCTACGTTTCTATAGACAAGGAAGATTGCGATAGTACTGACGGGTACAATAAATAAATAAAATGTGATAGGTTAAGAATATCGACATGTCAAACATTCCAGCGCTAGCTAGATTCCCACCTGATATCGACGCTAACTCCACTGGCTTCACTAACGGCGAAATTAGGAAACTGGACAAAATTCTATATATATAGATATACTCGCAATGTTAACGAAAAAGGTCGGAAAAAAAAAGACTGATAAAATTGATATTTCATAAAATTTCAAAACACATAAATTAGATTATTAACTTATTGGAAGCCGCGATCCTAATAACTTATATATCAACGAAAGGGAAAAAGTTCCAGGATTTTGATGAAACAAACCAAAATTATGTAGCACTTCGCGTCGATGAGATATTAGCATTTTAAGGTTTCCCCCTCCCTTCAAATTTACGATTTTGCTGTAAATATACCACCGGCGTTAGTCCGATTTTTTGCGACGGACAGCCTAACTGCCGTTAGTCTGTAATTTGATACCTCTCGTTGTTGAGAGAGTGAGAAATGCCGGATTGGACGTAGTTGCAATAGTTTCGGACCAAGGATCGTCCAATAGAGCTGCGATTAAGTTCTTACGGCAAAAAACGAGAGACACGAATACTGGTGTTTTCTTTAAAGTGGGCAATGGACAAAACATTTATACATTTGCAGATATTGCCCATCTCATAAAAACAATTAGAAATTGTTTTATGAGAAAACTTTGACTCGTGGAAAAAAGATAATTTGACTGCGGATAAATATGATTATCCGGGGAATGTGATCGTGTGGGATGGCAAGAGAGCCTATTGGCGTGATATTGTCCAGCTGTTCCGAGACAACGAGCTGAGTCACTTAACAGAGGGCCATATATTTCCCACGACAAAATTGAAAATGAGAGTCAGGAAAGCAGCCCAGATTTTGAGTAAAACTGTGGCAACAATTTTAATTGAGAAAGGCACGTCGAATCCCGCTAGATACCCAACGGCGGTATCTACGGGCTTGGTAATCAAGGAATTGGACGATTTAATCGATTCCTTGAATGGAAGCTTGATTGGTGGCGGCGATCCTAAAATAAAGACGAGTCGAGCCTTGGTCACGCCCGATTCGTTTCATTTACATAAATGGGCTGATTATAGTAAGAAAGTTGCCGATTTGCGCTTTCTTAGATATGACGGTAAAAAAATTGAAACACCGACGCCTCAAGCCCTGGGCGACAACCTGGCTGCAATGCCCACATTATGCCACCATTTATTTTCTAAAGGGGTCAAAGAAGTGAATCTGCGCCTCTTAACCCAAGACGCTCTTGAAAATTTTTTCGGACTAATACGCAACGAACAAGGTTGCAATGATAGGCTGACGTGTACTAATTTTGAGTGTGCGTTTAAAACGCTTTTGATAACAAAATTTACAAACACGACAATTGCTGGGACGAATTGCGCTTTGGAGAAATACCATATGTTGACATATATGGCAAACATTTTATTTAACAAAAAAAACAACCCTGACCACAATGGAAATGCTGAAGTTTGTGAGAACATTATTGACAATGAAGATAATTTTCCGACTATCAGCATCAAGAGACGCGGTAGCGTCTCGAGCCAAGTATATGCATCGAGAATATCACGCCACCCAGTATAATTTCTGAATATTTTGACGCTACTAGTTCTTATACAGCTAGCAACTCGACTCCAAAAAAAAACTTTTTATTGAGAAACATTTTCAGCAACTTTAAGCATTGAATTCATAGATTAAGATACGCTGATTTGACTGGTCATAATGAGAAGCTGGTTTGTTAAACATTTTAGAAGATATTAATGATAATATGCTAGACCACGCCCCAAATACACGATTTAATGGTGAAAAGACTGCTTATTACATTCACACCTTTCGGCAGGCATACGAACTACTCGTCGTAAAAACGCTGTCACTCAACCTGCAGCTCGACGAGCTTTTATGTGTGGCACGCGACACGATCATTAATCTAAGTTTTTGAAGTCTTAGCACAGTTTCGATACAACATCGAACGAAGTAATGATGTTATAAAAGTGTTAATAATAAAGTGTACTGTCATATGGCCCGTGTAACGTAGCCAATATGTGTATAAGGCCCACGGCGGAAAAAGATTGGGTACCACTGTCTTTTCGTGAGGACGAATAGACTGCCGCCAAGCGGAAGCTAAACGAGTTATTACTTCGAAAGTGTCATTCTCTACGAAAAAACGTGTTATTGTGAGGATAAATAATATTTGTTTGAAACAATATCTATCAAACATTTTTGTGCGTAAATATACACGTTACGGTGTTTTTAATGGTCTTCATTTGTACCAATTTATTAACATTTTGAAGAAACGCGTTATGGATGCAGTGTTCATAGTGTCAATCCGAAGAAAGTTATTTTCAGGGTTAAGTTGTTTAATTTCAAATTTGGTAAGTAAAGCCAGTTTTATATTCAGCATGGTAAAATTTTGGTCCTTTTATAATAAGTATATATTATTTTGAAGATGTGACATATTTTATAAATTCACATAAATTATATTTTGAAAATTGTAATTCTAGGTGATCGAAAGTTTGGTTAACATTATAACCAACGTAAAGTCAAGTGATCATTCAAGTCATCTTAATACAGGAAACTACATCTTAATCGGATAATTCGAACTCTTGGTGTCGTCATAGCTATGACAGGAATGTAAGCAGAATTATCTGTTTTAAACTACGATTGCATGACCAGACCAGCATGTTAGAGTTTTGGTGCTTTCTTGATGAGTATATTTTATTTTAATGATGTGAGATACTTAATAAACTCTGATAAATTATTTGTAGATTGATATGGAATAAATAATATATAGAAATTATTAATCAAAGAGTAACGGTTAAAAAATTTCCAGGTGGAATGTCTGCGGAAGGATCCTAAGAAGTCCAAACATTATGCGATTACTACGGTAGAGATGCTGTAGCATGAAGATTAGCACTTGCAAAAGTTGGACGCATTGTATTTGGTGTTTTTATTTTTTTTTAGATTTAAAGGTTCTTTTAACATCATCTAATAAAGATGCTATAATTAGTCTTGCAACTAAAGAAATCACAGCGTGTTCAGGAAAACTTCTAAAATCAACTTCTAATCAAGTACGTTAATCCAATTATATAGTTTGTGTATTTTTATATATATCTAAACTTATTAATACAATTTATATATTTACTGTTCTAGGCAGGTGAACTTATTTGAGAAAAAGAAATTGTATTCGTCAGTTATTCGGCAGCAGTTACAATATGGTTTGTACAAGATAAATTTACATATTTGACTTGCATTTCAAAGACATTAATTATAGAAATAGTTGAAGAATCAGTAGATAGATTAAAATTAAAATTTATTTTTCATTTCAGATGACGGATTCTATAGAATATTTCTACGGTTCAAAAAGTTATTCATTCAAAGAGTAAGAAAGAATGTCAAGACTACATTCAGAAATCTTCTATCTTTTTAAAAGTTCTTTAGGTACACATAGAAATTCAAAACGATAATACATATATATAGAACGTATTCTTCACATGCGTGAGAGTAGCCAGGTAACAAATCTGTTTTAATATTGTCCTATGTGTTTTAAATCTTTATATAATTTCAATTATAATCCATAAATTCTGTAATTGTTATGATAGTCTAGGTTTGTTATGGTATTTCTTATATTTGCAATTGAAGAGCATATATATACAGGGTGTCCCACGCAAGCTACAACCGCGAATATACACGTGTCCACATGGATAATTGGAAGCGAAAAGTGAAATAAAAAGTAATAAAAATTGTCCTCGTTAACGAGTTATTAAATAAAATAGATCAGCGAATCAGGAAGCACGGAAGCGGTAGGCGGTGAGCTGCGGCCATGCTAGTCTGAAGACAAGAAGCGATAGCGTAAGGAAGCGTCGTGGACGAAAGATTGAGAGAAAGAGAGAGAGAGAGAGAGAGAGAAAGTCAACGAAAGAAAGGGCGAGAGAGAGAGAGAGAGTCAGCGCGTGCAGGCAGCGTGAGGTAGCGCCGTGTTAGGGTAGGAGGGAGCGAGAGAGAGAGATTAGATTAGATTTTTGTTGTGCGTAAGGTAGCGTCGTGAAAGAAAGGTAGAGAGAGAAAGAGTGAGAGAGGAAGAGCGAAAGTCGACACTTTTTCCTAGAAATCTCCTCCTGACCACTACCTTCTCACGCCTGTATACGTGTCAGAACGCTCCGCCCGTCCAAATTATCGCTTCTTATCTTCAGACTAGCATGGCCGCAGCTCACCGCCTACCGCTTCCGTGCTTCCTGATTCGCTGATCTATTTTATTTAATAACTCGTTAACGAGGATAATTTTTATTACTTTTTATTTCACTTTTCGCTTCCAATTATCCATGTGGACACGTGTATATTCGCGGTTGTAGCTTGCGTGGGACACCCTGTATATATATATATCTACATTTATTAATGAAATGTTTATATTTACTATTCTAGGCAGGAGGAATTAGATATGAGGTAAAGAAATTATATTAAATAAATTTGTATGAGGTAGCAACGACATTAAGTATGGAAAAAGTTGAAGAATCAGAGAAAGTAAGTAAGAAAAAAATCAGAGAATAAAAGAAAAGTAGATAGAATTAAAATTAGAATTTATTTCTCATTTCAGATGATGGTAAATACTACGGTGGAGATGCAACAGCATGGGGATGAACACTTGGACAAGGAAAATCTGAAGGCATCAAAATATTTCAAATGTAAAATAGAATTTTTTCGTAATCCTAAGTTTACAGTGATGTTCTTTTTGTTTCATATAAAAATATAATTAAAATATACACGAAACTGTACGAGAATATTTGTAAACTATTAATTAATAAAGAATACACGCTCATATGTTCATTGTCATTTATTATAATAAACCTTACCATATTCTATAGTATTTTCAATATCTTTGCTATTCAATATCTCGCATCCATTTAAAATACTTTAACCATTAATATATCTATATATAATGCTACATATAGTTTTTTGTTTTAATTACACTTTAAATATAATATTAAAATAACTTACCGTATTTGTTTCGTATTTTCCTTGCTACGAAAAGTACAGTTTACGCGCGCGATAATAAATCTCGAGACAGCCCAGGGGTAAGAGGGGTAATTCGCTAGGACCAATCACCGTTCTTTGGCCGGCGAAACGCTTAGCGTGTGTGATCGTTTCGACCAATAGTGTGCTAGAGTCGAAAATGCGTGTGAATTCTGACCAATCGAAGTAAAAGTATACGCTTGAAGTAAATATAGTTTAGAAATTATAACTAATTTAGCGGGTACATTCCACTGATAATTTTATTGGAACATGTTCCCATCTTCTGTCTTTTGGGCACGTATAAAACAAAATGTAATCTAAATATACTAATAGGGCAAGTTAAAAATTTGACTAGGTAAACATCCTATTGTGTTCCGATATTTCATGTGACAAATTCATTAATATTGCATTCTGTCTATCGAAAGCTTTAATTTGGCGGTTCACGATCCCCGTTTTACCTAGACGAAATTGTCGCGATCTTCTAGCAGTTACCACTGGCACTGTTGTCGTACATATACAGCGTAGACGTTATATTTGAAAGGGTCTTGTTGGATTGAATTTTTTTTATGTTCCAAACAAAAATTTATGAGATCCACAAAAGACAGCTTCGCTGTAAAAAACCTTCGCCAAGTATATGCACGAGTTTTGTAGGGTAGATTAGAATATAGGGTAGAAGAGGATATGTATCCATACAAAAACATTTCAGATCACTTAATGTTGCCAAGTATCTGTCGATAGAATATTATTTATTTATTTATAACAGACTTTCTTTTATAGAAAGTTATTATAAAAGTTAAGAAAATCCGTACGAAAAATACTTGGCGCAAGAAATCCCGGTATACACGGTATGACGCGCGTTCCCGGTTTGAACGTGCATCCTCTACGAGGGATTTCTTGCGCCAAGTATTTTTCGTACGGATTTTCTTAACTTTTATAATAACTTTCTATAAAAGAAAGTCTGTTATAAATAAATAAATAATATTCTATCGACAGATACTTGGCAACATTAAGTGATCTGAAATGTTTTTGTATGGATACATATCCTCTTCTACCCTATATTCTAATCTACCCTACAAAACTCGTGCATATACTTGGCGAAGGTTTTTTACAGCGAAGCTGTTTTTTGTGGATAACAGATACAGATGAAAATTTCGCTAAGTCGTGGAATTTATCTGGAAATATTGAATCTGTATATGGAACCTGCGCTGATGCACCGAGATTTCTTGATCTGAAATTATGTATGTCCAGGTATTTTAATACTAAAAAATGCACACAATGCAAAGAATTGTTTCAATCTTCTGGGGACAACCCTTCTCCCGGAAGATTAACAAATTTCTTAAAGGACGCTCTAAAGATTTTCGAAACACAAATCATGAGCCGCTTACATCTTGTTGATGTATCCACGTATGCGGAGCTACTGATAACCTCGGCCCTCGATGAAAGTGACATACCTTGTGATACTCACAGAAAAATTGTCGCAAAAGAGATTCTAAAGAAAGTAACAACGATATTATTTCGTCAAGAATATACGAAATTTAATATGAAGCGCCAAGAAATGGAATCAGCAGCCAAAAGCGCCAAAAAAATTGCCGAATTGCGTAAAAACTAAACGAATCGAGCGAGGTATATGTTTGATATTCACAGCTTCTCCTGAGAGTTCTACGTTAACAATTATCAAACTGGAAAAAAAAGTTTGATAATCACAGCTCCTTTCGAGAGTTGTATGCTTAATATTATCAAACTGAAAAAGAAGTTTGATAATCACAGCTCCTTTAGAGAGTTGTATGATTAATATTATCAAACTGAAAAAGAAGTTTGATAATCACAGCTCCTTTAGAGAGTTGTATGATTAATATTATCAAACTGAAAAAGAAGTTTGATAATCACAGCTCCTTTTGAGAGTTTTATGTCGCGAAGACTTCAATGACGTGAAACGTACAACCTTTGAAGTTGGCGTTTATGATCGAGATAAGTGTGTTTCAAAGTTTTTCGCGGAGGCTCTGCTTCGGTGGTGAAATGTCTAAAGATGGTGGCCCACCGGAGCGAGCTTGCATGCACGCTGGCGAACAGCCAGTGCCTGCCAAGAGGGGTTTTAGTGAGTAAGAATCTCACACTACCCGGTGCGCAAAAGTTTTTGCTAACCGGGTGCCTATGTAAGGTTTCCCCTCTTGCCCAAAAAAAAAAAAAAAAAAAAAAAAAATTAAGGTAAGTGCCAACTAATAATCACGTTTTAATTTAAGAATGTTTCACAAAATAAGGGGAATTGATCACCAAATTAGTTTATTTTTTTAACGATTTTATTAACGTATAAAATATTATTTGGCTTGCCGGTTTAGGGTATCTCAACGAGAGGTCGATTATTCAAAGAAATTATATTCGCGAACATCGCCCAACTTACTTTTTTTGTACTTTGCTAATAGAAAATTATGATTTGTGTGATAAGGCCCGTTTTACGCCTAGGTTTAAATCATACTTGTTGTAGCACAACTTATCTTTCGTACAGGTTTCTTTTTAATGCCTTCAATATTGCGGGAGTCAGACGCGCGGCAAGTTACCGTAACCATCGGGACAATCGATAAAGCCTTGGTTGAAGCATTTCACGCCAAAAACATAACGTTAACTAAACGATTCCCATTAAACGCGGAACTAACCGTCGACATATAATTTCAAGTTTCTGACGAAAAAGATGCAATTATCACTGCGTTTGAAACAAAATTTCGCAACTATTAATTTTTTTTAACTTTTCCACTCCTAAATTGTTAACAAATGGAGCAATCTTAATGATCCCACAAGACTAGACGTATAGAATGGAGGTGCGACCGAAATGACCGCTGGAACGAATCGATATAATCCTTATTAAGGGCGTTCACCACCTAATGCGTTCACGCCAACAACTCTCCTGGTCACAATTTTTGACCGATTTTGACGAACAAGGGCTCACTCGAAAGCTGAAAGAATTCTGGAGGAGATGATCTTTTTAAAATTTTCAAAAAAAGTTTTTTTATGTTTTACTTTGATTTTTGTGGAGAAATAAGTATTTTTTCAAAATTCTAAAAAGATCATCTCCTCCAAAAATCTTTCAGCTTTCCGATAAGCTCTTGCTCGTCAAAATCGGTCAAAAATTGTGACCAGGAGAGTTGTTGGCGTAAACCCCGTTTTTGGGCGATTTTGGCGAGTAAAGTCGACAAACCAGAGCGCCACCTCTATTCGTGGCGCACGAGCCGAAGCTCATGCCCCTACTCCGTCACTACACGGACACGGATGCGGCAATGTTTGTAAGTCGACAAAAGAGAGTAGCGCCTTTCCTTGTGTATATACATGTAACTAATTCGGAAGGAAGAAAGTATCGCATGGGCCGTAGCTCAAAGCTTCAAGCAAGCGACGCGCTACATACATACATATATGTATATCCATGTACGGCGATAAACGATTCACGTCATGATCTTTCCTAACCACAATTCTTGATCGATTTTGATGACCGATAGCTCATTCGAAAGATAAAAGATTTCTGGAGGAGATGATCTTTTTCAAATTTTTCATAACCTTTTTTTTCGATGTCTAAATGACACTACAACATATGCATAATTGAACATCCTTTTTCTGATCGAAGATCGCATGATTTCGAACTTTGGAAAAGATCATCTCCTCAAGAAATCTTTTATCTTTCGAATGAACTATCGTTCATCAAAATCGGTCAAGAATTCTGTTCAGGAGAGTTTCTGCCGTGAATCTTTGTCGAGCGCTATACGAGTTTGTCGCTCCTCACGCTCGCATCTATTCACGACAGAAATTCTGCTGGTCGCAATTCTCGATCGATTTTGATGACCGACAGCTCATTCGAAAGATAAAAGATTTCTTGAGGAGATGATCTTTTCCAAAGTTCGAAATCATGCGATCTTCGATCAGAAAAAGGATGTTCAATTATGCATATGTTGTAGTGTCATTTAGACATCGAAAAAAAAGGTTATGAAAAATTTGAAAGAGATCATCTCCTCAAGAAATCCGTTATCTTTCGAAGGAGCTATCGTTCATCAAAATCGGTCAAGAATTCTGGTCAGGAGAGTTTCTGCCGTGAATCTTTGCCGAGCGCTATACGAGTTTGTCGCTCCTCACGCTCGCATCTATTCACGACAGAAATTCTACTGGTCGCAATTCTCGATCGATTTTGATGAACGATAGCTCATTCGAAAGATAAAAGATTTCTTGAGGAGATGATCTTTTCCAAATTTTTCAAAACCTTTTTTTTCGATGTCTAAATGAAACGACAACATATGCATAATTAAACATCCTTTTTCTGACCGAAGATCGCATGATTTCTGAAATCGGAAAACAACATCTCCACAAGAAATCCTTTAGCTTTCGAATGAGCTATCCTTCATCAAAATCGATCGAAAATTGCGACCAGCAGAATTTTTGCCGTATATAGAGGTAACGCGTGCAGCGTGTTTAGCGCGAGAAAAACCGTACAGCGCTTCGTACTGATTTACGGCAAACACTCTCCTTGCTACGATTATGTATCGATTTTGATGAACGATGGCTCATTCGACAGGTGAAGAACCACTTGTGCTGATGTTCTTTTCCAAATTTCGGAAATGTGAATTTTTGATAAAAAAACGGGCGCTAGATTATAAGAAAGTTTAAGATCTATTTATTCGTAGTAAAGATGAGTTATAAAAAATCTGAAAAGATCACACTCACAAGCGAAGTCTCATCTTTCAAATGAGTCATCGTTCATCAAAATCGATACATAATTGTAGCAAGGAGAGTGTTTGCCGTAAATCAGTACAAAGCGCTCTGTACGGTTTTTCTCGCGCTACACACGCTTCACGCGTTACCTCTATTCACGGCAAAAATTCTGCTGGTCGCAATTCTCGATTGATTTTGATGAACGATGACTCATTTGAAAGATGAGACTTCGCTTGTGAGTGTGATCTTTTCAGATTTTTTATAACTCATCTTTACTACGAATAAATATATCTTAAACTTTCTTATAATCTAGCGCCCGTTTTTTTATCAAAAATTCACATTTCCGAAATTTGGAAAAGATCATCCGCACAAGTGATTCTTCACCTGTCGAATGATCCATCGTTTATCGAAATCGATACATAATTGTAGTTATAACAGATCATAGCATGAGCCGCTGAACCGTGCAAGCATTGTCTTGCTTGTTGGCTTCTAGTTGAAATACGAAATTTGCTTCCTTACGAATTAGGAGTTACATGCATATACACAAAGCAGGTACTACTTTCTTTTGTTTTCTTACAAACACCACCTCATCCGTGTCTATGTGGCAACGGAGAGGGGCACAAGCTTCGCCTCTGCCGCCACGTACATCGCGCGGCGCCACTGTTCGTTAATTTTACTCGTCGAAAAAGGCCAAAAACGGGGTTTACGGCATCTGCTCTCCTGATTGGAATCATTGATCGATTTTGGCGATCAAGGGCTTATTCGAAAGGAGAAAGATTTGTTGTGCGTGTGATCTTTTTCAAATTTTGAAATAAGATTTTTTACTTCGTTTAATAAAAATAAAAATGGGAAAAAAATCTTTTTTGAAAATTTTAAAAAGATCACACGCACAACAAATCTTTTTCCTTTCGAATAAGCCCTTGATCGCCAAAATCGGTCAATAATTGTGACCAGGAGAGCAGATGGCGTAAACGCGGTAGGTGGTGAACAGCCTTAACGGTGGGAAAATTATAAGCAAAAAAAATATTTTTAGTAACGAGCTATTACTGTGGGTACCACAAAGACAAGAATGACATATACTGTAACGTGTCAGTATAAGACAACCTAAAATATAAGAAAAGAATAGGATAATAAAAGTAATATACCCGAAACCGGGGACTTCGAAACACTGAAACCGCGAAAATAGATAAATTCCGAACAATAGATCGCGAAAATCGAAGGAAGCTACGTTTGGAATATCAGAATCGGTCAACACTTTACTTTCGCGTTCGATATCTTCACAACGTTCAACGATGCGTTTAAAATTAGCACAATCTTAACTACCGAGCATTAAAAAAGCCACAAAAGTATGGTACGATAATCTTCGTATCATGGCGGGGAGCGGAGTAATCGTGAAAAAACGAAATTAAACATTTGAAAAGATCCCGGCGGGAGCTAAAACTTCTGGGTGAAGCCTTGAAAGCGTTTCTTTAAAACTTTTGTCGTTAAAAGTGAGGGTTTGTTAATAAGAGAGAGAAAGAGCACATGAGTTTTTCGCGACGGTTCCATCGACAAACGGAAATCTCCATCGGTAAGAAAAAGGAAAAGAGATACAGAAAGCGAGGTAGCGGGCAAATCGAAGAAGTACGGAAAGAAAAGCATCGGTTACAACGTCCCACTTAAGAAGTGTTTGTATTTCTTGCGTATAATCGAAATCCACAAAAAACAGCTTCGCTGTAAAAAACCTTCGCCAAGTATATGCACGAGTTTTGTAGGGTAGATTAGAATATAGGGTAGAAGAGGATATGTATCCATACAAAAACATTTCAGATCACTTAATGTTGCCAAGTATCTGTCGATAGAATATTATTTATTTATTTATAACAGACTTTCTTTTATAGAAAGTTATTATAAAAGTTAAGAAAATCCGTACGAAAAATACTTGGCGCAAGAAATCCCTCGTAGAAGATGCACGTTCAAACCGGGAACGCGCGTCATACCGTGTATACCGGGATTTCTTGCGCCAAGTATTTTTCGTACGGATTTTCTTAACTTTTATAATAACTTTCTATAAAAGAAAGTCTGTTATAAATAAATAAATAATATTCTATCGACAGATACTTGGCAACATTAAGTGATCTGAAATGTTTTTGTATGGATACATATCCTCTTCTACCCTATATTCTAATCTACCCTACAAAACTCGTGCATATACTTGGCGAAGGTTTTTTACAGCGAAGCTGTCTTTTGTGGATCTCATAAATTTTTGTTTGGAACATAAAAAAAATTCAATCCAACAAGACCCTTTCAAATATAACGTCTACGCTGTATATGTACGACAACAGTGCCAGTGGTAACTGCTAGAAGATCGCGACAATTTCGTCTAGGTAAAACGGGGATCGTGAACCGCCAAATTAAAGCTTTCGATAGACAGAATGCAATATTAATGAATTTGTCACATGAAATATCGGAACACAATAGGATGTTTACCTAGTCAAATTTTTAACTTGCCCTATTAGTATATTTAGATTACATTTTGTTTTATACGTGCCCAAAAGACAGAAGATGGGAACATGTTCCAATAAAATTATCAGTGGAATGTACCCGCTAAATTAGTTATAATTTCTAAACTATATTTACTTCAAGCGTATACTTTTACTTCGATTGGTCAGAATTCACACGCATTTTCGACTCTAGCACACTATTGGTCGAAACGATCACACACGCTAAGCGTTTCGCCGGCCAAAGAACGGTGATTGGTCCTAGCGAATTACCCCTCTTACCCCTGGGCTGTCTCGAGATTTATTATCGCGCGCGTAAACTGTACTTTTCGTAGCAAGGAAAATACGAAACAAATACGGTAAGTTATTTTAATATTATATTTAAAGTGTAATTAAAACAAAAAACTATATGTAGCATTATATATAGATATATTAATGGTTAAAGTATTTTAAATGGATGCGAGATATTGAATAGCAAAGATATTGAAAATACTATAGAATATGGTAAGGTTTATTATAATAAATGACAATGAACATATGAGCGTGTATTCTTTATTAATTAATAGTTTACAAATATTCTCGTACAGTTTCGTGTATATTTTAATTATATTTTTATATGAAACAAAAAGAACATCACTGTAAACTTAGGATTACGAAAAAATTCTATTTTACATTTGAAATATTTTGATGCCTTCAGATTTTCCTTGTCCAAGTGTTCATCCCCATGCTGTTGCATCTCCACCGTAGTATTTACCATCATCTGAAATGAGAAATAAATTCTAATTTTAATTCTATCTACTTTTCTTTTATTCTCTGATTTTTTTCTTACTTACTTTCTCTGATTCTTCAACTTTTTCCATACTTAATGTCGTTGCTACCTCATACAAATTTATTTAATATAATTTCTTTACCTCATATCTAATTCCTCCTGCCTAGAATAGTAAATATAAACATTTCATTAATAAATGTAGATATATATATATATATATATATGCTCTTCAATTGCAAATATAAGAAATACCATAACAAACCTAGACTATCATAACAATTACAGAATTTATGGATTATAATTGAAATTATATAAAGATTTAAAACACATAGGACAATATTAAAACAGATTTGTTACCTGGCTACTCTCACGCATGTGAAGAATACGTTCTATATATATGTATTATCGTTTTGAATTTCTATGTGTACCTAAAGAACTTTTAAAAAGATAGAAGATTTCTGAATGTAGTCTTGACATTCTTTCTTACTCTTTGAATGAATAACTTTTTGAACCGTAGAAATATTCTATAGAATCCGTCATCTGAAATGAAAAATAAATTTTAATTCTAATCTATCTACTGATTCTTCAACTATTTCTATAATTAATGTCTTTGAAATGCAAGTCAAATATGTAAATTTATCTTGTACAAACCATATTGTAACTGCTGCCGAATAACTGACGAATACAATTTCTTTTTCTCAAATAAGTTCACCTGCCTAGAACAGTAAATATATAAATTGTATTAATAAGTTTAGATATATATAAAAATACACAAACTATATAATTGGATTAACGTACTTGATTAGAAGTTGATTTTAGAAGTTTTCCTGAACACACTGTGACTTCTTTAGTTGCAAGACTAATTATAGCATCCTTATTAAATGATGTTAAAAGAACCTTTAAATCTAAAATATATAAATTGGATGAATAACTTTAGATATATATAGAAATACACAAACTATTATATTGGATTAATGTACTTGATTAGAAGTTTTCCTGAACACGCTGTGACTTCTTTAGTCGCAAGACCAATTATAGCATCCTTATTAAATGATGTTAAAAGAACCTTTAAATCTAAAATATATAAATTGGATTAATAAATTTAGATATACAGGGTGTATTCGACCATATAGTCAATCGGGATTCCACGTGTAACCAGCAATAAATTGAGTCGAAATAAGTCATAAAAGTTAACATAAGCCAGGTTAGTTAACGAGTTATTAATTATTAAAGATAGGGCGAAAAAGCGGTAGGCGGCGAGCCGCGGCCATGCTAATCTGATGGCGAGCGGCGAGGGGAGCGGCGGGCGAGACGATCGAGCATCGAATTGTTTACTTTCGCTCTTCCTTCCTCTTTCGTTCTTTCTCTCTCTTCCTTTCCTCCACGGCGCCTACCTTACGTTGGCGACTCACGCGGACTCTCTCTCTCTCCCTTCCTTTCTCTCTTTCTTCTAGCGTCTCGCCATCAGAATAGCATGGCCGCAGCTCGCCGCCTACCGCTTTTTCGCCCTATCTTTAATAATTAATAACTCGTTAACTAACCTTGCTTATGTTAACTTTTATGACTTATTTCGACTCAATTTATTGCTGGCTACACGTGGAATCCCGATTGACTATATGGTCGAATACACCCTGTATATAGAAATACACAAAATATATAATTGGATTAACGTACTTGATTAGAAGTTGATTTTAGAAGTTTTCCTGAACACGCTGTGATTTCTTTAGTTGCAAGACCAATTATAGCATCCTTATTAGATGATGTTAAAAGATCCTTTAAATCTAAAATATATAAATTGGATTAATAAGTTTAGATATGTATAAAAATACACAAAATATATAATTGGATTAGCGTACTTGATTAGAAGTTGATTTTAGAAGTTTTCCTGAACACGCTGTGATTTCTTTAGTTGCAAGACTAATTATAGCATCTTTATTAGATGATGTTAAAAGAACCTTTAAATCTAAAAAAAAATAAAAACACCAAATACAATGCGTCCAACTTTTGCAAGTGCTAATCTTCATGCTACAGCATCTCTACCGTAGTAATCGCATAATGTTTGGACTTCTTAGGATCCTTCTGCAGACATTCCACCTGGAAATTTTTTAACCGTTACTCTTTGATTAATAATTTCTATATATTATTTATTCCATATCAATCTACAAATAATTTATCAGAGTTTATTAAGTATCTCACATCATTAAAATAAAATATACTCATCAAGAAAGCACCAAAACTCTAACATGCTGGTCTGGTCATGCAATCGTAGTTTAAAACAGATAATTCTGCTTACATTCCTGTCATAGCTATGACGACACCAAGAGTTCGAATTATCCGATTAAGATGTAGTTTCCTGTATTAAGATGACTTGAATGATCACTTGACTTTACGTTGGTTATAATGTTAACCAAACTTTCGATCACCTAGAATTACAATTTTCAAAATATAATTTATGTGAATTTATAAAATATGTCACATCTTCAAAATAATATATACTTATTATAAAAGGACCAAAATTTTACCATGCTGAATATAAAACTGGCTTTACTTACCAAATTTGAAATTAAACAACTTAACCCTGAAAATAACTTTCTTCGGATTGACACTATGAACACTGCATCCATAACGCGTTTCTTCAAAATGTTAATAAATTGGTACAAATGAAGACCATTAAAAACACCGTAACGTGTATATTTACGCACAAAAATGTTTGATAGATATTGTTTCAAACAAATATTATTTATCCTCACAATAACACGTTTTTTCGTAGAGAATGACACTTTCGAAGTAATAACTCGTTTAGCTTCCGCTTGGCGGCAGTCTATTCGTCCTCACGAAAAGACAGTGGTACCCAATCTTTTTCCGCCGTGGGCCTTATACACATATTGGCTACGTTACACGGGCCATATGACAGTACACTTTATTATTAACACTTTTATAACATCATTACTTCGTTCGATGTTGTATCGAAACTGTGCTAAGACTTCAAAAACTTAGATTAATGATCGTGTCGCGTGCCACACATAAAAGCTCGTCGAGCTGCAGGTTGAGTGACAGCGTTTTTACGACGAGTAGTTCGTATGCCTGCCGAAAGGTGTGAATGTAATAAGCAGTCTTTTCACCATTAAATCGTGTATTTGGGGCGTGGTCTAGCATATTATTATTAATATCTTCTAAAATGTTTAACAAACCAGCTTCTCATTATGACCAGTCAAATCAGCGTATCTTAATCTATGAATTCAATGCTTAAAGTTGCTGAAAATGTTTCTCAATAAAAAGTTTTTTTTTGGAGTCGAGTTGCTAGCTGTATAAGAACTAGTAGCGTCAAAATATTCAGAAATTATACTGGGTGGCGTGATATTCTCGATGCATATACTTGGCTCGAGACGCTACCGCGTCTCTTGATCCCAGTAGGCCAAGACGTGGGTTTAGTGTATGTGTTAGTCATAGCGTGTGTGTGTGCGCATGACAAGCGATCGAGCGAGGCGAGGCGAGCGATCAAGTACACGAGAGATCAACAAAACGATCGATCAGCTGTACGAGAGCATTGAACTCGCGTCAATTCGGCTCGACAAATACGGAAATAAAATAAAGGAAGTAAAAGGGATTCCGAGAGTAAGCTATCGCCGAATTTAACCCATATTCCCTACTGCCAGGCTTGACAAGGAAAGAACTCGCCGAGGAGGTAACGGGTTAAGCGAAGCTAAAGATAGGATTAACGTCACAATACATAAAATATCTTTTGTTAGATTATTTTCCCGAAAAGCTTGTCGCGTTGTAGAGCATAAGATACATAATTACATAATTTCTAATCTCTGTCGAACAATATAAATGCCTTCTCGCTCGCGAAAACGTTTCAAAACAAACGATTGAGCAAAATTAATATTATGGACATGTTATTATTGTCTTCTTAGTACACAAAAAAAGCTTGTTTGAAATAAGTTATTTTCTTCTTCCAATTGTTTTTTTTTCATTTTTAGTTTCGCGCTAGGTAGTACAGGGATTGTGGTTTTAGGTGAAGCAGGCAAAAAGTTGTCGGTCAATTTTATACAAACAACACGGATCAATAAACTAATGTGACGAACTCAAAACCGTGAGAACTGTTATCGCGTAACTCCGAGAATGCTGATGCACACGCTCAGCATTCGGAGAATAGGGGTGGGCTCTTAGGCGAGAGCCTCGGAGCCCAAGCCAAGACGCGACACTCTCCTCCCAGTCGCGACTCCGAACACTCGTAACAAGTGGTGTCAGAAGTTTTTCGAGCCACATAACACGCAAAACCCGACAACAAGTACACAAATACACACAATTACACAATAAAAAAGTACATTAACACAAAAAGGAAATAAGAAGGAAGGAAGGAAGGAAGGAAGAAAAAAAAACACACACACACACACACTCGATCTCATGATCCTCGCGTTAGTTCTGCTTCGGTAAGTACTCCATACTTTCCCTTTCATATCATTAATATAATTGTTTGAATTCGTTGGCGCACACACAAAATATCACGTAACACATATCTTTTGATCAGCATGGTATAATAATAATAAAAAAAAAAAGAAAAGCAAGATCGCCCACTCGAATAGAGTAACTTCCTCCTTCGCGAAGTCGGTTACAAGTAACAAACACAAAATCAGTAGTACAAAATAATTAAACATAAACAGAAAACCGCGTAAAATTCCATCTAAACTCCATAAAAACGTAAAAATGGCCACTTCTTTTACTTTCCGCGACGCGTATAAAGCAATACCCCTTTTCGATGGGAAAAAAAAACCGGTACAATCATTTATCAAATCATGTAAACGCGCGAATGCTTCATTATCCGATGAAGAGCAAAAAAAAATTTCTGAACATGATCCCGTTTAAACTAAGTGGCGCAGCGTCACTAATAATAGAAGCAGCCTCACCAAACACATTAACCAAACTTTTAAACGAATTAAAAAGAGCATTTTGTAAAGTTACGGACCTGCACGATTTAGAAATAGAACTAAATAATATGGTGCAAAACTATAATGAATCAGTAATCGAATATGCAGCGCGCATTAAAGAAACACTCGATAGAATTAAAGACAGGCTAAAAGACGTTTATAACACACCCGAACACAAAGCGTACCTTGATTTAAGAGTAATAGAAGAGGAGGAAAAAGCGAAAAGAGCATTTATTAGAGGTCTTTCCCCGGAAATAAATAATCACTGCATGACAACAGACACGCAAACATTTGACGACATAATTGACAGAGCACACAAAATCGAGCATGAAATTTATAAACAGAGATTAGTCCGAAAAAATTACATTAATCCAGAAAAACACCCTACCACGAGAGTACACTTTGCGAGATCCCAAAATTATTGCGATTTTCACAAACAACTAGGACACGCTACAGAAGACTGTAGACAATTAAAACAACGAAACACATACAGAGAAAATCCACGCGACACATATTCACACGACCGCTATAGACACAATTCACGCGACAGATACAATACACGCGACAGATACGATACACGCAACGATTCACGCGACAGACTTTCACGCGACAGACTTTCACGCGATAAATACGACTCATACGATAGATACAATACATACGACAGATACGATTCACGCGACAGATACGACAGATACGATTCACGCAACAGATACGACAGATACGATTCACGCGGCAGCCATAATTCACGCGACAGATACAGAAGCGATTCACGCGAAAGATTTTTATCCGACAGATATAGAAATAATTCACGCGACAGATACCAAAACGACTCACGTAATAGATATAGAAATGACTCAAACGATAGATTTTCACGGAGAAATTACCGAGACGACTCACGTAACAGGTACAGAGACAATTCATACGATAGATTCTCGCAAGGAAATTTTAGAGACAACTCACGCGATAGATATCCTAGAAATAACATAGACGCTGAAAAAAACAGATCACAGGACCGATACAAAAGCGACAGGCACGGGACATACGACACCGGAAACACTTCACGCGATAGACGCACGAATAACGACGAGACCGAGACTAAAAGACGTAACGTTTCGACTTCACGAAATAACAGCTCTACAGACATTGACAAAAACACAGAAGATTTAAAAAACTTGAAAATCGCTTCTCGAGAGAGCGCGACGAGAAGCAACTAAAAAAGGCGCAAGAAACAGTTAGAAACACTATAATAAAACACACGAACATTTCACACACCACACATCAAAATTATAAACCACCTTCAATAATAATAAATTCACCAGATTTAAATAGCGAAAGAGCGACATTTTTTATAGACACCGGTGCAGAAATAAATTTAATAAAAATCGATAAAATTTTTTACGACACACAAATTCACAGTAACATCATTTACGAACTTTCGGGTATTACAGACGGAAAAACAAAAACGTTAGGCATGGTCATTATAAATTTTCAAGGGATACCGACAGAATTTCATGCAATAAAAAATTCCTTCTCTATTATGGAAGATGGATTATTAGGCGACGCATTCTTCAAACAAACACAATCGGATATTTTATATTCAAAAGCTTGTATAATCTTCAAAAACGAAATAATTCCATTTTCGACACGAGAAATAATTTCAATTCCGGCCAGATAAAAAATGCAGGCACTTATTCGGTTAAAACCTACGAATCTCCATGAAGGATATATAGAAAAAATTAAAACAGACACGGGTCTTTACTTCGGAAACGCGCTCGTAAAAAACACAAATAACACAACATATTTACACATCATCAACACAAACCAACAAGCAGTAGAAATCGAAATTCCAACTTTAGAACTCCAACCTATCGAAAAAATAATAACACTACAATCAGAAAACCAGGATTCGCAACATATTCCACCGGAATATGAAGCAGAAATCCACGCGATAAATGTTAAGCAACACGAAGATCGATTTCAAAAACTGAAACCGTTCCTTCACCTAGAAAACTTAAACGAAAACGAAAAAAATCATGTCCTTCAGTTGGTATCTAAATATCCACATTTATTTTACATTCCGGGAGATAAATTAGGTCACACAGAAACAATAAAACACAAAATCATAACCACGGACGAAAGCCCGATAAACATAAAACAATATCGCTACCCACAATTACATAAAACGGAAATTCAAAATCAAGTTCAAAATTTATTAGAAAAAGAAATAATTCAACCGTCAATATCCCCATATAATTCACCGGTCTGGATAGTTCCAAAAAAAAGTGACTCGCAGAATAATAAAAAATGGCGTATGGTAATAGATTTCAGAAAATTGAATGAAAAAACTATCATGGATGCATATCCACTACCAAATATTGTTGATATTTTAGACCAATTAGGAAACGCACATTATTTCTCAATTTTCGATTTGGCTTCTGGGTTTCACCAAATCGAAATGCACCCAAAGGATAAGCAAAAAACTGCTTTTTCAACACAAAACGGTCACTACGAATTCAATCGAATGCCATTTGGACTAAAAAATGCACCGGCAACCTTTCAAAGGCTTATGGATATTGTTTTAACGGGGCTTCAGGGCAGCGATTTATTTGTATATTTGGACGATATTGTAATCTATTCAAACACCCTTTCGGAACACGCAACCAAATTTCACCGACTAGCGAAACGTTTAACGGAAGCGGGACTAACCTTACAAACAGATAAATGCCAATTTTTAAGAAAGGAAGTAACTTATTTAGGACACACTATCACTGAGCACGGTGTAAAACCGAATTCGGACATAATCGACGCTGTAAAAGATTATCCGGTACCATCAAGTAGGAAAAATATTCGTCAATTTCTGGGACTAGCGGGGTACTACAGACGTTTCATAAAAAACTACGCAAAAATTGCAATACCGTTAACCAAATTACTTAAGAAAACTGTTGAATTCAAATGGACGGAGGAAGCACAAAAAGCATTTAATTATTTGAAGACAAAAATTCTCGAACGACCTATTTTACGCTATCCAAATTTCGAAAAACACTTTACACTCACAACCGATGCATCCGACTACGCAATGGGCGCAGTATTGAGTCAAGAACACGAAAAATTTAACCATCCAGTTGCATTTTATTCAAAAACATTCTCCAAAGCCGAACAATCATACGACGCAATGCGTAAGGAATTATTGGCAATAATAAATTCAATAGAACATTTTCGACCATATCTATACGGGCGACGCTTCACACTTATAACAGATAATAGAGCATTAACATATTTAAAAAATAAAACAAATCTTCCGCAACAATTACAACGTTGGCAAATAACACTAAACGATTATGATTTCGAAATTATTCACCAACCAGGAAAATTAAATTGTGTCGCCGACGCACTATCTAGAAATCCAGCGAATATTATGCCAATTAGGCCCAGAAACAGTTCAACAGAAAGCGCAGAATCACCGGAATATAAAAAAATTAAAGAATTTCACCAGCCAAACACACGTCAACATCCAACCTCAAATAGTTCAACCGAAACTGCGGAATCACCAGAGCTCAAGAAAAGTAAAGATTTTCATCAACCTAACACACGAAAATATTCAAGTATAGGCGAATCATCTGATAACCCAGCAGACAAAAAGAAACCACACACTTACATGACAGATACACTTAACACACGAGACGGAACCGGGCGCGGACACAAGGAGAGCACACACACCAAGGTCGATACGGAAATCGACAACGACAACTACGATTCACCATTTTCTGACGACGAAAATGAGGACCAATTAGAAAAACAAACACGGCAACGCACAAAGGACACGCATAGGGGGAAAAGCAAAACAAAACCCCACACGGAAAAATATTCAAGTCAAGAGGCACTAGAAAAAGAACAAATACAACCAAATAACTCGCCACAAGCCACAGCCACAAGGGAACCGAGCTTCGAAGTACCCGAGACACACAACGAAAACGCTACACACACACTTCCAAACGACAAAACACATCCTACGGAGATACACGCCCAGCAGCTCATAGACACGCTCACAGACGGCAACACAACGCTCCAGGATTCACACGTCAAGGAAGTAAACAGCAACGTTGTACAACCGGAACACAGCTCGCAGTCACCAAAAATCGAAACAACGACTCAACCAAAAATTAATTTGGAGAACGAGAATTTAGCGCAACAAAGCATACAACCAAATTTTAGATCACCATCCCAAAGTCGCACAGACCAAACACCAATCACACCAACTTTCAGATCACCACCTTCAAAATTTAAAGATAAAATATCAGATGGACTGACAGACAACGACAATAATGGCAAAAATTCTATATGGAAACAGAAACCAGGTACATCAAAAGAAACGACTACTGATAAAATCGAACCAGCCTTTCGATCACCACCATTTAAAATAGGAAGTGCATCCGACACCATCTCTGCATTGGAAACAACTCCAGCTAAATCAACGGAAACGAATATTGGCAGCGATATAGAAAACAAATCGGATAATACATATTACCAACCATCACAGTACCACAGAAAAAGAATAACACAACCCCACACACACATAGAAACAAGAAACGCGACAATTACGGACGACATAACGCTACAAAATAATATTACAGTTACACAAAAACACTTTTTGACAAAAAAAGATAATATAGCTTATTTTCTCTCAGCTGATTGTGCAACAGACACAATGGTAACAAAAGTACTTATTGCAAAAGGAAAAATAGATCAGGAATCACTCCTAGAAACTAACCCACAAATTGGAGAATTATTAATTACACGTTGTGGTATGACATGCTATTTTGGAATGGTTTGCAAAAAGAAACATACAGATTCAAATAATTTAGACACTATAAAGAAATGCCTAGAGACACTAACAATAATATTAAGGAAACTCGAACTTACGTCCTGCACAATTTCAAAAGACCCTCAAATTCTCGACACACTAACATGGTCCCACATTAAAACACTCATACGACTATACACTCTAAACTCAAACATATCAATCACTCTTTGTGAAGGAATTTTAACTGTTCTTCCTTTAAAAAACAGACAGCAAATAATTAAAGAATCACACGAGTCAACAATTGGCGGACACAAAGGAATAAAAAAGACGTATGATAGGATACGCTCGCAGTATTATTGGAAAGGAATGAAAATCGATATTAGAGCCTTTATTAAATACTGTTTCGACTGCCAGAAAAATAAATTAGTACGTGTAAAAAATAAAGCTCCAATGATAATCACAGATACGCCAACAGAACCTTTTGATAAAGTTGCAATAGACATATGCGGTCCTTTTCGGAAAACAAAAAACGGAAACGAGTATATACTGTAACGTACGCCTAACTTCGTCTTGCAACGACCTCCTTAAAACGTCGTTCGAACAGGGGACAGTTGCATCACCACGGAGTTCCGACGATGCAGCGCAACACGCGTTACTATCCCAAAAGCGTGAAATAAGCATCGCGCGATTGAGATAGTAACCCACTAAAACCCATTCCACCAGGGAGTAACCGCTGCGTCGTGGAATTCCTATAAAATCTACGTATGCGCTTTTTCCTTGCAATCCCTCGGAAGCACGGACGAAGCATCGCGCAATCGAGACAATAACCCACTAAGCCAAATATAAGGACGGCACGCGAAGGCCGCGTGTGTTAGTTGACGCTTGACTTTATCGCTGTGCGGGTGCGAGGTGCGCGAACCCGGGTTGTCGTGAAACGAGTGACCGCGACGAGAACCGGATACCTGAGTAGGAGGCCAAGCCACCAAGCTACGAGACAACTACGCAGCCAAAGGCAAAGGGTAGAACGGAGAGCTCCGAGGTCCGATCTGAGGTTCCACTACGAGCCGCCCCCGCAAAAGCGACAACAAGTAAAAGTCCCTACCTATCATTTATTGTTTAGTTGTATTCTCCATAACTACTGTATGTAAATGAATTGTTATATTAAACCGTGATGAACAAAACTACGCCTCAGTAATCATTAATAAAGCGATAAGGTGTGTTTCAACACTTTGAAAGAGCAAAGAACCCACGGATCGGACGTAAGCGAAATCCGATCCACCGTTACGACGCGACGGAATCAGCTGCTCGCGGCGACCTTGATAAAAGTAATGATCAGCTAAACGCGAAGATAGACAGAACGCGCTCGCAACGTAACAATACTAACAATCATGGATCTTTTTAGTAAATTTAGCCTTGCTATCCCTCTGAAACAACAAACAACAGTGGAAGTAGCTAGAGCCCTGGCCACAAACTTAATTTGTATATTTGGCACACCTCGCGCAATTTTATCAGATCAAGGTCGAAATTTTATGTCTGAAATATTTAAGGAATTTACAAACCTTTTCGGAATAAAACATCAGCATATCATCCACAATCAAACGGTGCTCTTGAAAGAAGTCACCATACACTAGTAGAATATTTGAAACACTATATAAACGAACAACACGACTGGGATGAATGGCTTCCATTTGCCACATTTTCACATAACACGGGAATACACGAAACTACCGGGATCAGCCCATACGAACTCATATTCGGCACAGAAGCACGTACACCATCCGAATTCCCTCCATTAGAAAAATTGATAACATATGACGACTATCTCACTAATTTAGTCGGACAATTAAAAAACACACGACAGACAGTAGTCGAGAAACAATTACGGTTCAAGGAAAAAACGAAACAGTATTATGACAGGAAAGCAAAACAAATAAATTTTTCACCAGGCCAACTCATATTTCTCATTCGCGAACCAAAAACGGATAAATTGCAAAGTAACTACCTAGGACCGTTTAAGATAGTACGAGTGTTAGACAAAAACAATCTAGAAATAAAAATAGCAGAAAACAAAACAAAAATAGTTCACATAGACAAAGTAAAATTGGCACATGTTACAGATGCTGCGCGTATGCGCTAGACACCGGCGATGGTGTACAAATTACACCATTAACACGGAATCCAGGGTTGTACTCTGAGGCATTAGGAACACTGAGATCGTCCCATGTAACATGGACACTTCTCATACACGTAAACACAAACGGACTTTCTACTAGACGACTACAAATTTTGGAAAACTTAACCGCAGTAAAACATTTCTGCCACCTCCTTGGCACAGGCTGTTTAATCACAGGACAGCTGACAACAATAGATGCAAGATTAAGGACCATCCAAAACACAGAAGCAATTTTGCAAGAACTCATACCATACCCTCACGACACAGACATAAATAATAGGAAAAAACGCGCATCATTAGACTTCATAGGGAAAATTCAAAAAGCACTTTTTGGAACATTAGACACAGAAGACGGCGAAAGAATCTATAGTCAAATTAAAGCAACAGCAGAAAACACAGCCGAACTCGCGGAAATAGTTGAAAATCAAACACATATAATTAGATCAGGCTTCGATATCACCCGTAAACAAGTTAAATCACTAACAGAAACAGTAGAAAAAGAAATGGCAGGCACAGACGTCGCACTCCTCGCACTCCGTACTAAAACATCGGTTTTACGACAAGACCAGAAGGCTATCCACTACGTAACAGAAATCGACGAAAGTCTAATGGAATTAGAATTTGACACTAACACACTCATAAACGCAATTCTTTTCGCGAAAACAGGACAAATCCATCCACAAATACTTAATCTGAAACAAATTTTACACAGTGCTCAAATAATACAAACAAGAACACCTAATATGGAATTACCAATATCACTCAATACAAAACACATACCAAATTTAATTCAACTAGCGAACCTAGTAATCTTTCACAAACACGACAAGTTAATCTATGTCCTGAAATTCCCATTATTAGATCACACAATATACAAACTATATAGACACTTACCAGTCCCAGTACACCAGAACGACGGAATAAATGGCATACGATTTGCATTCATACAACCCTTTGTTAAACACACAGCAATTTCAGAAAATTTTGAAACATATTTTAACATACCACATTTAGAATCATGTAGAATTGACAATTCACGGTATATTTGCACTCAACCTAATCCAGCACAACGCATTAATGAAAATGCGGAATGTGAAGTACAACTGGTAGTAAACCCCCAATTCAAAAATTTAGGAATTTGCGACATTCGTCTTAAAACACTCAAACAAACCTACTGGTCAAAAATTGAAAACAGTAATATCTGGTTATATGCAGCCCCAGAAAAAGAAAATTTATACGTCACTTGTAGCGATCACAAAACTTTTGTTAACACTATACAAAACACAGGAGTAATACAAATTTCACCAACATGCCACGCGAGAACACAGACAACAACACTAACACCAACAGTAGAAATTACATCCTCGTTCACAATAAACCTCTCACACGCATTAACCCTGAACATAACACAAATCATGCTAAACGAAATTAAAATTCCAAACCATTTGAACATTTCAGAAATTCTAACAGAAACCGAAACACTTACACAAAGCGTTGACCAAAATAATCTTAATAATGACATAACTAGTAATGAAATATCCTTAAAAAGAGTAATCGCAAAAGCTAAAGAAATATCAGGAATGCACCATCTAAATCATAGACTGTCTTTATTAGAAACAATATTTAAATACATTGGCTACTCAATGACACCAGTACTGTTCACCTTAGGGTTACTTTGGAAATTTTCGATACCCACAAAATTATTTAGCTTCAAAGTACTCTCTCGCATACTAAATTGTTGTCGCAGCAAACAAAAAACACATAACCACAACGACGCTAACGAAAATGTAGAAATGACACCAACACCCAGACCACGTACCAATGCTGAACTCAGAGACATAGTTTTGATACCATAATTCTATATATAAACACATACATTTTAATAAAAAGTCGCAAAAACGAATTCAAACATTAATAAACAACTCACATAACACATAAAATAACTTCTATTCTAGCTAAATCCCACTAACACTACTAAAATATAAAAATGAAGTGCCTTTTATGCGGAGGAGAAATCCACATAGACATATTCGACAGACATGTAATTGATTGTTATATACAATCATACACAAATAACATTAAAAATGTAAAGTGGGCCGTCGCTGTAGTTAATATAAACAATAAATCGTGCTTTTTCTTGCTACATAAAGATATTAAATCAATGATGCGTCGCATCCTTATTAATAACTTTTTATCAAATATCTATAATTTTAATTTCCATATTAGTTCTTTAGACTTTGTTAAACATTGTTGACTTCATAAATTACACATTCTCCTTCAAACAATTTTACTAAAATAACAATCTCTGTAAAAAACCTTGTACAAAGTACGCGACGGCCCGCTTTCTTCGTAAACGTTAAATATAATATCACATTTTGGTACGTCTATCAATCCAGGAACAATATTTAACATGTTTGTATAGATAATAAATAATTCTAATTTTTCGAAGGTTATCCATATACAATTTTTAGATAATTTTTGAAAATTGTTTATGTAGATACAGTAGGGATACAAAAATTTATTTTACTAATCTTTAATCTAAAATTTAAATCAATCGGTGAATTTATGATAACATTTAATTTATTAAACATTTTAATGAATTTATTCAATTTTTATTGTTTCCTAGTTCATAAATAACCGTATATCAACCGTCTAATAACCTGAATCAAGTACATAATTCATTTTCCTGCGCTAGAGTTGCTCCACCCCATGCTTCCATTCATTCAATTAAAAAATACAAAAAAGTTGGCTTCGCATATTGCCAGGTTGTATTTTTTCATTTTTCGAAAAAAAGCGGGCCGTCGCGTACTTTGTACAAGGTTTTTTACAGAGATTGTTATTTTAGTAAAATTGTTTGAAGGAGAATGTGTAATTTATGAAGTCAACAATGTTTAACAAAGTCTAAAGAACTAATATGGAAATTAAAATTATAGATATTTGATAAAAAGTTATTAATAAAGATGCGACGCATCATTGATTTAATATCTTTATGTAGCAAGAAAAAGCACGATTTATTGTTTATATTAACTACAGCGACGGCCCACTTTACATTTTTAATGTTATTTGTGTATGATTTTACATAATTTTGTTATAATAAAAAATCCTTGTTTCAATTTAAAAATAAGAGCAATTATAAATTACAGCGACGGCCCACGTAACATTCCTATTGTTTTTTATTTTACGACATACGTAGACTATGATGTTATTATTTTCTATTGTCTCTCCAAGAAAAGTACATACCTAAGCTCCATTTGACGATCTTTGGCGATTTTTTAGCTACTTTCATACTTAATAGTGTTCTTGAGTGCGTACTTACTAGAAAACTCTTAGGGATCCGAAATTGGATGCTTTTAGAGCAAAGAAATCCATGCGATTCCAAATTAAAATTATACATTTCGAGGAAGATTGCCGGCGTTCCAGTCGTATACTACGACCTTTTTCGAGGGGACCAGGTTAACTAGAGGACATGTTATATTATATTACAATGTGTATAATCGATGTAATAGGTGTACAATGATGGAAAAATTTACCGAAAAAGTACATAACAGATGTGGTATACATTCAGACTTGTTGCAATATTATTCATAAAAACGTCTACGAAGATATGATAGTTCGCTCTGAGAAACTCCCGGAACGTATCCATATGAACTCATCTATACATTTACACACAGCGAATTTTACTTATTACTAATTCGAATCTTCTAATGAAGTAAAAAATTAAAATTATCTGAAAAATGATTACATAAAGAATAGTTAGTTCATATCTTTATTAATATGTCGAATGGGATTAAAATTAGTAAGTACGGGTTTTTCTAACCTGCTTGATAACCACTACCCTGTATCTGCTGCGTGTGACGGACGTTATAACGAAAAATTAGCAACTTCTTGTTATCTAAAATCTTCGATAGAATTAACCACGTTCTCAATTAATGAGAAAGAAGTCTACTGCCTTCCTTAATTATCCCTTCTAACCACACATATCCTCTACGTTTCTATAGACAAGGAAGATTGCGATAGTACTGACGGGTACAATAAATAAATAAAATGTGATAGGTTAAGAATATCGACATGTCAAACATTCCAGCGCTAGCTAGATTCCCACTTGATATCGACGCTAACTCCACTGGCTTCACTAACGGCGAAATTAGGAAACTGGACAAAATTCGATATATATAGATATACTCGCAATGTTAACGAAAAAGGTCGGAAAAAAAAGACTGATAAAATTGATATTTCATAAAATTTCAAAACACATAAATTAGATTATTAACTTATTGGAAGCCGCGATCCTAATAACTTATATATCAACGAAAGGGAAAAAGTTCCAGGATTTTGATGAAACAAACCAAAATTATGTAGCACTTCGCGTCGATGAGATATTAGCATTTTAAGGTTTCCCCCTCCCTTCAAATTTACGATTTTGCTGTAAATATACCACCGGCGTTAGTCCGATTTTTTGCGACGGACAGCCTAACTGCCGTTAGTCTGTAATTAAAGAAACTAACATTAGAAACTCGAAACGACTACCTGTGTCCCATATGTAAAATAGTAAAAACGAATAACGAAATAGTACAACATATACCGCACTGCGCGAAAAGAGAACTAAAAAAAATAGTACAGAACGAACAGACAGCAACACAGACAACAAATACACAGACGGAGATAACCTTAGAAGATTTAGAGTATATCGAAGAATTTATGGACACAAAAACAAAAATCATTAGCTCAAGAACAATAGCTACACAAACCGAGACACAAATTCCACTAATTAAAACAGAACCGACCGAAAAACACACCATAGGGACGCAGACAGAGACACAAACTAGAATACCATTTTTTTACAGATATTTTTAAGAAATTTTAAATAACATACAACATTAATACAAAACTAACACCAATAACAAATCCTCACCTGCAGATAAACACTAAATAAAAGAAAAAAAAAGGGGAAAAAAGAGAAAGACAAAATGACGACACCAAATAAGAACACCTATAGATTGGCAGACTGGAACATACCGCTCCTCCAAACACCCGGGAAACCCCCCTGCAAACACTGGTACGGACCTGGAGGAATTTTAGAAACCAAAGACACAATACAAAAACAGACGAAACCGAACTCTCTTTCTCTCTTTCTTACACTACTTCTCCCTCGCACGCGTGAAATAAATGATATGATGCTATTGGGTAAGAAAAAGAAAGAGAGGTACTCACAGTAAACAGTGATAGACGGCATTACGTGCCGCTGCGCGTTACTATTTGTTGTTGATTACTCCTCCCATTGCTTCCTCCGTTACATACTACCGAGATTGAAGGGGACGTCCCAAGCCGTCGATAGCTTCTGGCTCTCCGTGAATGGCCGATCGTTGTTAATTAATAACTCGTTAACTAGACCGAATTTACCTAAATATTTTTCGATATTTCTGTTTAGATTGGTCCAGTCTATCTGCCGTTGTCCGCTTTGAGTGTTGAAACGGGACACCCTGTATATAGTAATAGAAGCGAGTCGCACGCTTTCCTCCCGACAGTTGCTCCCCCACCCCCCGCACCGTCTTCCACGCGCTCGGCCGTTTTAAGTCATGCTTGCAGGTAGATTTCACCTATTTCGCATCATTTTTACGAAAACGTCCGATTGAGGTCTGAAAGTACACAACCTGAGACACAAAAATCCATGAAGAAAATAAAAATCAACCGATCGCCCGATTAAAGACGCCTGCCGAAAGATAGCGCATACAAAATTTCGATTTCCAATTATTCAAAAACTATTAATCCGATAAGGTCTCAATTATGCAAACATGAAGTACTTCACAATATCTACTATCTCGCAAAGAGCCAACGCCACATATTTAAAAATGCCGAAGTTACGAATGTTTAAAAAAGATTCTTATTTTTCCGGTTTTCCGTGATCTTTCCGTTCTTAACGAACCGATCGAGTCGTTCCAGCACTTATTTTGTTCGCATTTTCATTCGTCATGTTTCGTATTTCAAGACTATCACGATCGCTTCCTAAGTTTCCATTTCAAATGCGGAAAACGGAAAAAAAAGAA
Organism: Ancistrocerus nigricornis; assembly: GCA_916049575.1. NCBI lineage: Eukaryota > Metazoa > Arthropoda > Insecta > Hymenoptera > Vespidae > Ancistrocerus > Ancistrocerus nigricornis. The sequence goes on along the minus strand of OU696664.1, from coordinate 14,370,442 downwards.
TTTCTGCCGTTTTGACTTTCTAACTCGGTATCTAATGACAATTTTTCGTCCAAAATATGGCAGAATATATCAACGGGTCATTCCGCGTTGACTGCCTCCGGTTTCACCCCGGTATGAATCTTTTCACGAAAAAATCTCGTTTGCCACACCTTTTAAATATAGGATGACGACGGACCTTTGTTCGTTGGCACGTTAAGCAGCTCGATTTAAGGGGTGGCAAGGGGAGGGGTAACCGCAGGTAATCATGCGAACGCCTGCCGTGAAGGTTAGCCCGGCCGCGGCAGCGTGGCTACCGAGAGTCAAATAAGTATACACGAAGAGGAGGCAAAAAAATCGTCGTTAGATTTAAATCAGATATTTAAATATATCGCACAATAGTCTTCGAAAACCTTTACGCGTTATTGGCCTTCGATGATAACTGCAGGTTCTTTAGACACCCGCGAAATTGTTAATGTTTTTTTTAGATTACCGAAAAGTCGACCCTTAACGCGTCGTCATTTCAGTCGTTTCCACGCCACATACGTTCACGCCAATAATTCGTTTTGTCTTTTAAACGTTAAAGAATTAACTGACTCGGTCCAAAAGGTTCCCAATTAACGGTTTCCCCTTAATTCAAAGGCAGAATTCGCAATTGATCGCAAGAAAGCGGAAGAAAAGCGCGGTAGAAAATTATTTCACATGCGTATTTTCAAGGGTGCTCGCACCAAGTTAACGATTATGTCACAATCCACTGCCGAGTGACGATTTCTTTGTAAAGACAAGTAATTTTATTTTAGTAACTAGACAGTGTCATAAAAATATTCGTTTGTGTCGTCGACGCGTAGTGTTGGGATACGATTACCCTCGAATCGCCAGTCTCCAATCACTTTATTGTATTCTCAAAATCGACTAAGGACGGTTCCATGTGTCTGTGTAATTGACCGTGCTGTACCTCGACCACAACGATCTTCGTTCAAAAATTTTTCGTGATAAAACCGGGGATCGATAGTTTCTTAACATAAAAAAGATAAAGATCGGTAATTCACTGGGTGTCGGTTGCATTTTCCCCAAATTGGTATTTTCGGGAGAAAACAAAATAATGGACAATTCGAAGTGAATACTTCAACATTTTGTGCAACAGGAGGAGTTGAAAAAGAAATTAAAAATAACGAGTAATAAGGAAACGTCGACAAGCGAAGGAGAGCGCGGACGACATTAACAGTTATGTAGGAGATGCGGTTGTGTTTGTGACTCCATAACCACCACCCCTCCCCGAGGTTTCGTCGTCAGTCCTTGTTTAATTCGAATCGACCAATGACGCGCCTCACCCCACTATTCGCAATTCTTTGGTCCTCCGAGTTTACGAAATAGCCGCCGACCGATGCGGCCGGCATAAATCTCCCGACAGTGAAGGAAGCGAGAAAAATCATAAGCCCATCTATGTACGAGTGTCGGTGTAAGTAAACTACTAACAAAGAATTCTTCAGTAGTGTGTGTGTGAGTTTAAGCAATCAACATCGACAGCATCCTCCTTTAAAAACGTAGAATTGCTGAGCCACTTTCAACGCGAATCTAGTTCTGTTGCCATTACTTTTTAGTTTAAAGTTTTAACTAACTATGTTTTGTTTCTCTTTTCAGCCATGCAGCGAGCATTGCAAGATCTTGCCAATACGATGGACGACGATAAGCAAAATCCGCCAAAGCCGTCCTCATCGACGGGACAAACGGCATCAAGGGACGTGGAGGCAGTGCCGTCGACGGCATCGATGAGTTCGGAGATCGTCGCCAAATTGGACGCCGATACGCAAAACCTAATTAGGCGCGAAGTCCACCGACACGTGCGTTTCCAAACGAGGGCGGTAAGTGTTAAAAAAATAATAATTGAACCGTTCGAAATAAAATATAAAGCAAAAATGTCACTACTGATATTCATTCGTTTTTATTTCACAGCAATATGAAAAACTACTCGCGCTTATGGAGGAAGACGGCATAAGGCTGCCGCGACGGGGCCGTCGCCGCCGCGGCGGCAATGCGCCGACCGCGGGTCAGTCGCGGCCACGTGCGGCGATGGACCGCCAAGAGGAGCGACGCCGAGACAGCCGAGTTGCTCGCCGAAGCGGCGAACAATTAGAATACGGTGGAGGCCGCGAAGGCCGCGGATGGCGCCGCGGAGGCGGAGCCCGCGGAGGAAGTGGCGGTCGGGACCAATCAGGTGCGATCCAATATATAACTAATAATTATAGATAGCCTGTGTAAAAAAAAATTTCAAATAAGAATAAAGTTGTACGCCACCATTAACAAAAAATGAAACTTTAATCGCAACAATGCCTTTTCCTAGCAATCCAAACATCAAATACAGTAATCCTCCTGTTAACCATGTCCCTGAATGGAGAAAACAAATATCGCGAATGAGCCGTTTATTTTGTAAGCAACCTAACTCCATTTTTTTATTAATTAAAATTTAGATCCAAACGCAAATGTAAGATAGACATACGAATATTAAAACAGCTCACTTGATTTTTCTGGAAAATGGACTTAGGCCCCTTTCAAAATAAACGGCTAAAGCAATCAATTAAAGTCAATATGATAACAAGTTTTGCCTAGAGCCATAAATAAAGGGGGTGCGAAGGAAAATTGCCGATTTGCCATAAAATTGTAGTTACATTGTCAAGAATGATGTGAAAAGAAAAAAAAAAAAAAAAAACGATGAAAATAAATCAATGAGAACAAAAAATCCGCGCTTTTAAGGTGTGCAGAAGGGAACGTTGCGGACGAGATATAAAACGAATTTATGCCGCTCTTGCAATATCGATTACTTAAAAAAGTCGATCCGTGAAGCCATCTTCCAAGATAACACCAGCTGCGCAACAGTGACAGGAGGACGATCGACGAAGGTTTTTCTTCGCGGTCTTCACTCCGGGCATCATAAATAAATAATAGAGCTATGAAGTGGTGCAGTGAAAAAAGGCGAATAAGAGAACAGAATCATTGATGGACCTTTTAATTCGAAGTTACAAAGGTATCCTAACCTCCAAGTGAGTATTAGTTCTTCTCCAATTTTTAAGATTACTTCGAAAAAAAACAATTTTTTTTTTTTTTATCCAATTATAACTTTTACAGCTGTTAAAAGTTGTGTGGCCTAACTTGGCAAGGGCGAAAGTTATCCTCCTCACAATAACTCTCTCTAAAGGAAAAAGTATGTGAGTAACACTGAAAGGACGGAGATATTGCCAAGGTGTGTTGGATACATTTTGTGTGTTTCAGAGTGACAAATTGCTGAGTTTGGAAGCATGCAAGTAACACCATGAGAGCCGCCATAATCAACGAGTAAAATAAATGTGTGGGTCATGTCGAAAAGCATATGTTAAGTATTTGGGTTTTCTCGCCAACGCAAGAAGCCTAAACCAAAGGTGAATTAATAATTTTAATTTTTTTAAAATTTCTCTCCATATGTACTATTGTAATCCAAAGTGGCCAAACTAACTGTGTACTTTTGGTTTGTCTTTCATGTTGTTTGGAGGATTGTGGTAAATCTGTTGCCCATAAAAAAGTATTAGACTCTTAGAAGGCAGTCGACTGCGAGGAACATCCACATGACTGGCACCCACGTGGTTAAGTGTTTAGACAACAAAGTGCTTCATATTTCCATTGTTGATGTCATTTACCCCATACAAGGAAAAATCAATACCCTTGCAATCCAAGAGTTCAAAGGTGAATGATTGTGATCAAATTATTCATTGAGCCACTAATTTTATTAATATTACCGAGATATTTATTTTAGGACTCCCACAAAGCCTAATTTACTTACCCTTGTCCCCCCCTCGTGATGCATACCCTAGCGGGTGATCCCAGGGGGCGGGGGTCCGGGGAGGCGGTCTACTGGCTGGGTCAGAGACCAACGTGGAGGTTTTAGTCGGTAGGAATCCGACACTACCTCGCCTCGGCGAGGTGTCTTATGCAAGATTTCCTCCACGACAAGAAAAAAAAAAAAAAAAAATTTACTTACCCTTACACGCCTCCATTATGGTGTTTTGGATTTTGCTTGTGGTCAGTGTGGTGGATGTTTTACACAAAATGGGACTTAAGAAGTTCTGTTCTTAACTCGCTCATCTGACAAACCATCTAGTTGTTTTCAGTGTCTGGAAGCGAACGTTAAATCACACTAAAGTAAGAAACTTTTAAATAACTTTTTTTTTTATTCCTAACAGATTTCAGTCACCATACACAAGGGAGGAAACCTGAAAACGTGGTCAACCATTTTCATAAAAGGGTTCTTAGAGAGACCAGCAAAGGACTCATCCAGATGCAATGCCTTTTACTTGCGAATTATCCGGGAAATGTTCCCGCATGGAAGAAATGTTGACAGTGAGAGGTTGTATGATTTTTTCAAGACTTAGCTATATGTAATTTAGAAGATCTCCGTACATTTCACATATCATAATTTCATAAATAGCTATAGTGAAAATCAATTTCAGACACATTGACGACACCATATTGCCGCGAAAATTGCAACAGCAAAACCAACTACAGGAACAACAGCAACCCTCAACAAAAGCAATTTCTGCAGAAGATCCACTGCGTAGACCTCAAACAGAATGTGCTGCAGCGCAGGTGTTTACTGTTTCTAAAGACCTTTGAAAGTTCATTTCCACAAGAACCGGTACCAACAATTTATTTTTTACATAACAAATCTAAGTAAAACAAAATTGATTCGATCACTGTTTGTTGTAGTACAACCATAATTGACACGAGTGGAAATTACACTTGTCGACAAAAGTGTCTCCAAATTAGAATGTCAAACAGCAACATTTTAAGGACGAAGATCCAGCCACGATGGATCTGACAAATTCAATGCGATTGAGAAAAAAGGGAAACTTATACACATGGCCTAAAAAAATGTGAAGAAAGAGCTAATCCCGAAGAAGTAAGCAATATTTCTAATAATGTCTTGTCGTTACGAAAACATTACTATATATTAACTAATCCAAAACTTCGAACTGTGCTGTAGTTATCTCCTCTAAATCATCACGTTTCATAGAGGGTGGCGATTCTCCAGGCGACCACGACGAAATCCTTGCAACGCTGATTGAGTTGGACTAAACGGCGAATGTTGACTTTTGGATTAATCATGCGTAGCGCCAGAAACTACAAATGGTATCCTTTCTTCGGGAAATGTTAGTATTATTATAAATTTCCCAACTATCTAAGAAATACACATATCCTGTGTATCCTGTATTAATAACATATCCTGTTATTAATCAAACCCTAATTTGTCATTTTTAAGGATGATTAGATGTGTGGTGAATGTTTACGCCATTAAGAGGGTAACAAAAGGTACTGTGAGAAATATTCGAAGAAACATCGAACATGTGCATGTAAGAGTGAGGAATTCAAAAGGTTGGTCCGATGTTAAATGTATGGCAAAGTAAATTTTAGTTATCCAGCCGATTGTCTCCCAAACTGCAAAGATTTAACTCCTGCACCCGTGGAAAATGTTAGGCCTGACGTTGATGAGGATGAAGTTCCATGTTCAAGTTTGGATGAGGATGACTGTGAAAACAATTTCGCTTATTAGAACGCACCCAGAAAGAAAGAGAGTGCCTGACGAGAGAGAAAACGCCTGGAATCACATGGAAAGTCCTAGCTGATATAATTAGAATTGGTAATGCCTTAATCTTGCTTTGCAAATTAGAACCAACAATGCATGACATATGAGAATTTACAAGATTAAAAATTGTAAGGATGTTGACCAAGTTAAATAGATGAAAAATAATATCGCTAAGCATGTTATGTATACGGTGAAAAATGTTCATATCTTGCATTTATGGTTCATCCTACATCACATACATATTTAGTAGATGTTGATTTAAGACATGAAACTTACATGATATTTGTTTCTTTTTGTAGGGCGAAAATGGTTTTTCCAAAGAAGCTACCTCAACACAAATATATGAAGCATAGAGTGGGTAACAAAACAGAAGTAAATTGCACTGTTAAGGACATCGCAGCGTAGTGAATAATTACAAGTCTCCCTAATGTGCTCATTTTGTTGACATTTAAGCACAGAAGAATGTCATTATCGATAATTCGACTCAGCTTTGCCAGTGTAGTTCCTTTATATTTAAGTCGAAGCATATTCATACTTAACGATCCACTTGTAATACCATAGTCATAAGGTTCGCTGATATTATTGCATATATTATAAGCGTTTGGAAAGTTTCAGTTATCTGTTCCTTCTTCAATTCTACTTACCGTAATAAAAAGTATAATTTCTACTTGGAAAAATATATAGATTGTGTTATTTCCCTTCAAACCTTTATATTGCACTTAAAATAAAATTACTTTTTAACTCACTTTCATGTTTAATGTCGGCACGTACTGTTGCTGTGGAGGTTACCGCTTGCGTCAAAAATTTACGCTTTATCGACACGACACCGGCCGAGAGCCCCCGCTAATGTCCGCTTGGCGGCCACGCTTTACCGACGGATACTTTCTCTTTGACCAACCCAGACCCAACCCACACCGCAACGCGGAGCCAGCAGCTTCGTTCGCTCTTTGTCGACCGGCTGCTGGAGACGGCGCTTGTTGTGGGTTCCGTGACAAATACTTGGCGGAATAAATAACCCGCCGCAACAATTATTTTAGATTAACTGAGGGTTAAATAAGTACAAAGATATGAAAAAAGGATGGATGGGAGAATAAATAATAATAACAAAATGATAAAAACTCCTTACTTTTCAAGTCGCGCTATTAATATGCATTCTTTTATTGTCGGCTGTCGTTTTATTACTACAATGAATCTGTTAAACATCGATAAACAATTTCGAAGAATGAATCTTTCACTATCAATACATTATTTTAATTAATCTGTGTCACTATTTATCCGAAAGACGCCTTTTTTTCACATGTATGTATGTTACGTGCCCCTTCTAATTAGCCGGCTGGCGGATTTCGAAGGCTAACGGGTTAGCGGGTTTAAGGGGCTGGCGGGTGCTGGACGGCTACTCGGGGACTGCACTTCCACTCGGGGGTCTAGACTTTGGTGGACTAGTTACTATACGAACAGAAGCAATAAACACGGTTGGCAGCTTTGCGTTCGTTAGTGCTGCCCTCCAGTTGAGGATTTTCCACAATGCGCATGCGTAAACGGCGGGGGACTACGTTAAGTTGCCAAGGTGGTGGGGGTAAGGAGTGTCCACACCCTGATTGGTCCTAGCGAGGGACCCCTCTTGCTCCTGTACCAACCGTTACGAGTTTTCCGATGGTTCTACGGTACACTCATAAGACGCTGTAATCGTAATCGACTGAAGAGACACATAGCGGACGTCGGCAACATTTTTCGACATCATGTGTACTGAGCATGTTACGTATGTGTATACAATTTCAAGTCGATGAAGGAAATTACAGGTGGCGTTGCGAACATGAAGGGTACATATTAAAAAGAAGGCGCAATAATTTGTTAGAGTAGTTCTGAACAGACAAAGATAGATAAATATCCGGTTCTCAAAGGCGGTCCTTTTAAAAAATTGAGATATGTAAAATGAGGTCAAGTTAACGTAATAATGAATGAAGTCGGAAAATATAAACCAGCTCTTCGGTCCGGCATAAGAAATCGAACAAATTTAATTAGTTAATAAAATAGTTTATTTACGAAGTAAATGTAAGAATTTATATATTTTGAATGATAAAATTTATATAAAACAAACATAATACAAGTTATCACAAGTTATCACAATAATCATCAATTATTAAATAGATAACAATAATGTAAAAATAACTTTTACAAAAATTCATACCATATTTCTTATTACTAATTTCCCCCAGCATACTTCACATTGTCTAAATCGGCTAACTTCATAATGTACCTTTAGAATCACGAGCGCTGCACTTGGTCATAATTCGAACCCATATTTTCCTTTATTTGTCGGACACTTTTTCAGTTGAAACGCCATAAGAGATTGTCCTCCTTACCTCTACCCTCCATAAGAAATAGGTAAAAAAAATTTTTTAAATTAACCCTTTACTTTTTCGATAATTTGTTTCTGACGAAATGCATTGTCGACCGAGTTATGTATGTGTGTGAAATTTCAAGTCGATCGGATAATTAGAAGTGGGTCAAATTAAGCTTGCAAGATTTGTTGCGGACATACATACCAGCCAAACTTAATAAAAGCTTGTAATAAAAAGAAAAAACGGTCATAATAGTAATAATAAAATCGCACATAAGTTTCTCGTAAACGGTGGTCAATTATGTTAAGTCATATTTTCCTAGACAGTTTCAAAGGACTCCACCCATAATCTATTTCATTATAAAATTTCCAGCGAACTTCAAACACTCTCTTTTTATAAATCTATACATATTGATGATGATGATTGGTATTGTAGTACTTACAAAATTTTAACTTTACAAAAATACGTGAAATCCCCATAAAAACAGCTAGAGCTGCAAAAAGTGGAGCCAAGTATATGACTTATGTGAATGCTTACAAAAATATAGCAGATCAATTTATAACGCCAAGCTATAGCTTACCGTACATAAGTTACATTATAAAGTAAGCCGTTACATTATAAAGTAAGCCGTTACATAAGTTAAAGTAAAGCCGTTACATAAGTTACATTAGTTACATTACATTATAAGGTTGAACAAAATTCTGAACAAAATTCTGAACAAAATATACTTTGCGCTCACTATATTTTTTTCATACAGTCATTTCTCGCACAAAATGTCAGCTAACTACTTTTTTTCATACAGTCATTTCTCATACAAAATGTGAGCGCAAAGTATATTTTGTTCAGAATTTTTTTCAACTTTATAATGTAATGTAACTAATGTAACTTATGTAACTGCTTTACTTTAACTTATGTAACGGCTTACTTTATAATGTAACGGCTTACTTTATAATGTAACGGCTAATGTTACTTATGTAACGGCTAATGTTACTTATGTAACGGCTTTACTTTAACTTATGTAACGGCTTACTTTATAATGTAACGGCTAATGTAACTTATGTACGGTAAGCTATAGCTTGGCGTAATAAATTGATCTGCTATATTTTTGTAAGCTTTCACATAAGTCATATACTTGGCTCCACTTTTTGCAGCTCTAGCTGTTTTTGTGGTCGGTATATATAAGGGGTATGCACGCTTCGGCGGCACGGCACGGACTCCACGCGAGACGGGGCGACTCGCGCTAGGAGCTCCGTACGAACGTAACGTGACGAGTCTCGCGTCCCGTGAGAAGGCACACGGGACTTTGAACTCGATTCCCGAGAAAAAATTTTTCGACGGAAAGTAATGCGACTGGATGTCGAATAGCACGCACTTAGATTGGAAACTAATGCGACTGCGAAAAAATTTCTAAGTTTTTCGAGGTACCTCGTTTGTCCTCGAAATTTTAACGTTTTCTCCCATAAGAGAGCGTGCTTTAGACCGTGCTTCGCCGACAGGTCGGCCGCAGAATCGGTATATATAAGGAGTATGCACGCTTCGGCGGCACGGCACGGACTCCACGCGAGACGGGGCGACTCGAGCTCCGTGAGAAGGCAGACGAGACTTTGAACTCGATCTGCGAAAGGAAGTTTCTTCGGAGAAGTCTATGCGAGGGAGGGACTTCAGTCGGACCACGGTGCGTCGCTTTAAGGACGATGTGTGTCCAGAGAGCTCGTTTCGTCGATGCATTCGATGTACCGTCGCCGATCTCTCGGCGCAACGATTCGAATATTTTCATTCGAATTGTCAGATGGATGGCCGTAATTCGGGACGAATATCTTTCGTGTAGCATCGAATCTCACAGCGAGTCGTCCGAATCGCGAGAGACTAAGTTTTTCTTGCCTCGCCATTTTCCCTCGAAATTTGACCGTTTTTTCCCATAAGAGACCGTGCTTCGCCGACAGGTCGGCTGCAGAATCGGTTATTATAAGAGGGTACACGGTTCTGCGTGACCAGAGGACTTTTTTCTTTAACGTACATATCAACACATCAGTACCACGGGTCGGTGTCTCTGACCGAATGGCCCATATGTGGTGAGCGCTACGGCGTTGGTTGACCTCTCTGGTTTGTCTCTCCCGTACTGCGGGCGGAGACAGTACCCACGGTTGCTTACCGAGCATCAACTCTCTCGATTCCGAGCGAGAATTCAGTTAAATGTGAACCTCTAACAGTGCATAGGCGGTCCCGAAATGGACTAAGCCACAGTGTCAGATCGACGAACGATCCACCCCACGATCTAATCGTGCACGGAGTGCGTCGCGGCGAAAGTTGGGGCCGCGGCCTCTCCCGTCTTCTCTTTGCGAAGGCAATAAGTATATGACGCTTGGTCGCATATTATAACAGTTTAAGCGTATACGTGGAGCATATACTATCCAGAACTAAACACAGGAGTATATTTTGGCAAAGATTGAAAAATACAGTTTGTCAAAAAGAATCTGGAAACCCAACGAATAATATAAATTTATTCAAAAGCAAATGTCGTCGTTCGGCTACGTGCCGGCGACACGAGGACACTCGTGAGAGAGTCGGCCAGAGGTCGTCTCTCTCGAGAGCTCTTTCTCTTAGAAAGACCCGAGTTCGCTGGTTGATCCTGCCAGTAGTCATATGCTTGTCTCAAAGATTAAGCCATGCATGTCTCAGTGCATGCCAAATTAAGGTGAAACCGCGAATGGCTCATTAATTCAGTTATGGTTCCTTAGATCGTACCCACATTTACTTGGATAACTGTGGTAATTCTAGATCTAATACATGCAAACCAGAGTTCCGACCAGAGATGGGAGGAACGCTTTTATTACATCAAAACCAATCGGTGGCGGATGGGTCACCATTCGTCCACCGTTTACTTTGGTGACTCTGGATAACTTTGTGCTGATCGCATGGTCCTTGCACCGGCGAAGAATCTTTCAAATGTCTGCCTTATCAACTGTCGATGGTAGGT
>OU696664.1:14352036-14357036 GCA_916049575.1 Ancistrocerus nigricornis | reverse complement strand
AGTGGGCCAATTTTGGTAAGCAGAACTGGCGCTGTGGCAATGTTGTTCGTAAGAAATGACACACACCCGTCGGGCGAAAGGGAATCCGGTTCCTATTCCGGAACCCGGCAGCGGAACCGCATGCAATTCGGGCCCTCGTAAGAGTGTATGTCGGGGTAACTCAAAATGACCTGGAGACGCCGTCGGGAGATACGGGAAGAGTTTTCTTTTCTGTATAAGCGTTCGAGTTCCCTGGAAACCTCTAGCAGGGAGATAGGGTTTGGAACGCGAAGAGCACCGCAGTTGCGGCGGTGTCAGGATCTTCCCCTCGGACCTTGAAAATCCAGGAGAGGGCCACGTGGAGGTGTCGCGTCGGTTCGTACCCATATCCGCAGCAGGTCTCCAAGGTAAAGAGCCTCTACTCGATAGACTAATGTAGGTAAGGGAAGTCAGCAAATTGGATGCGTAACTTCGGAATAAGGATTGGCTCTGAGGAGCGGGGCGCGTCGGGCTTGGTAGGGAAGCGGGTCTGGCTGACGTGCCGGGCCTGGGCGAGGTGAACGGCCTGCTCTGCGGGTCTGGGATCCGAGCTCGGTCCCGTGCCTTGGCCTCCCGCGGGTCTTCCTTGCTGCGAGGCTTCCGTGACGGTTAAACCCGTCGTGGTCGTCCTCTTCGGCCGCCATTCAACGCTCAGCTCAGAACTGGCACGGACTAGGGGAATCCGACTGTCTAATTAAAACAAAGCATTGCGATGGCCCTCACGGGTGTTGACGCAATGTGATTTCTGCCCAGTGCTCTGAATGTCAACGTGAAGAAATTCAAGCAAGCGCGGGTAAACGGCGGGAGTAACTATGACTCTCTTCCTGGACTTCCGGAAAACCTTTTCTGAAACTTATCCATTATGGAGAAAGCTACAGAAACTAATGTTCTACCATGCACCTCTACCGATGTTAAGAAAGAGAAGAAATCTTCAACCAACAAAGGTAAAAGGGCACGCGCAAAGACGAGACAAGACGCCTTTCGAGAGAAAGTTGGAGCCCAAGTGGTCCAAGATATGCGTCGAGAGCTTGAGAATAAATATCTCATAGAAGACACCTCTGAGTTGGAGGCGCTGTTGGAGCGCCAGATTGCCCATAGTAAGCAGTTGCAGGTCTCCACCCGTGGAGCCTCAGTTGCCACCGTAGCAACCGTAGCTACTGTGCAAGCCATGTGCAAACTACCGCCAGATCCAGTACCCATTTATCCATTATTTCGCATCATTTTATCATCAATTTCTGAGAAAATGGCTATGGTTATGGCCGAGAAGAGGTTCACTTTAAGAACCAGTGACTTAGTGAGACAGTTTTACCATGACTCCGCACGCAAATCTGCGTTAGTGACGTGGGATAACATCCCTCTAGTGGTCAGCGCTTACATCAATGGATTGGGCTGGTTCAGTTCTGGGACTCAGGAATGTATTCCTGTGCTTCAGCCTGATAGGTATACTGAGGGTGGACAATTTGTTCCCGAATCAGGAAGGATTACCATCGAGAACTTGCGATCTACCGTTGTAGCGTTATCTGAAAATAACGTTGCTCTCGCCACGCGCAGGCGATTTGTAGCGCAGAATTCTCTACCTGGCGCCATTTACGCCAACCACCTGCTTCAGAATCCCGACGATATTATGCCAGCGGATTATGACATTCACCGGCTTCGGGATGATGTTCGACGTGTTACTACTTTCTTTGGAAAGTGTAATCAGAAGAGCGTAGATTGGATCGGACCCCCGCTAATCATGAGCTCAGGGCGTGGAAATCCCGCCTGTTCGGTCATCACTGACGGCAAGGTTTGGAGAATTGAACCCAGACCGCAGAACCAACTAGGAGCTGACAGTATATCCGGTTATGATGATTACTCTTTCTATAGTCCTATTCGTTTGACAGCGATTGAATGGGCAAGAGGGAGTGCCGGATTCTATCGAGGGAAATTCTATCTATTGACTCTCTTAAGGGTGGCGGGAGTAATCCCCCACCCATGTGCCATCCCCACCTCCTCGTGGTGAGAGTCTGGCAACGGCTGGATCTCGTCCTTGGGTGTCTACCCTTGGACTTGCTCCAGCCGGCCAACGGGGCTCTGGCTTGGCGGGACCTAGGTTCTGTCGGGTGCTGGCGGGCTGCCACCCCGTCAGCACTCTATTCTGGTAGGCCCAAAAATTAGAAGGAGACAATTAATTTGCCGGCAGATGTCTCGGATTGCCGGCCTTACCAGTTCTTCGTCACCCCACGTCATGCCGTCAACCTCTTCCGGCGATACGGGTCTCGTCCCCCCGTCTTCGTCATCCTGTTCCGTCGTCCCTCCCGAGCACCAGAAAGGATATGCGTGTCCACAATGCGGCCGGTCGTTCACCACCAAGACCGGCCTGGGTGTCCATCGCCATCACGCGCACCCGGCCGTAGCCAACGAGGAAATTAACATCGAGCGCGCTAGGCGCGGTTGGAGCCAGGAAGAGCTTCGTTTAATGGCCAGCGAAGAGGCCCTCGCAACCCAGCGAGGTGTCCGCTTCATGAACCAGCACCTTCTCACTGTCGTCCCCGGGCGTTCTCTTGATGCCGTCAAGGGAGCCCGGAAGAAGGCGATGTACCGTGAAATGGTACAGGCGGCGATTCAAGATCTGGCGGCTACCGAAGCCGGTAGTCCGCCATCGTCGCTCAGAGAGTGTGTCGAGCTCCTCCTCCTCCCAGCCATCTGGTCAGGCTCCCCTGTCATCCGGGGAGTCCCCCACCCGCTCGTCGCGGCGATGGAGCGCACTGTATGGCGACCTCTCGAGCGCAATCCAGCGTCTCGTAGTGGTCGTCAGACAGATCCGGGGGTGGAATTCCGTCGACCTCGTCGACGTCGCGGAGCTCTCACTCCGTGGCGAAGACGTGAGATTGCGCATTGACCAGTGGCTGGCAGGAGTGTTCCCACCGCAGCCCATCAATAGCGCGGCACGGCGTCAGAATCTGCGCATCGTTAACCCCTGGCGGAAAGCACGTCGCAGGCTCGAATATGCCAGAGTACAAAGCGCGCTTCGGAGCAATATGTCGCGTACCATCAGGAACATTTTAGATGGTGGTGGTGCCAAGAACGTGGTCCCCAATGTAAAGACCATGCCCGTGCATTGGGGCCCGTTCGTCTCGCTGGCTTCGGACCATGTTTCATCACCACCACGTGTTGCTCCGAAGGAAGATCTCGCGCACCTCTGGCTGCCTGTGACGTGCGAGGAAGTTACCGGTGTTTCGGTACCCCTCAATTCCGCTTCGGGGCCTGACGGTGTATCCCCACGGCAATGGAGGGCCGTTCCGGCTTCCATCAAGGCCCTCCTCTTCAATGTGGTCATGACTGCAGGCGGTTTTTCTCCATCTGCGACGGCCGTACCGTCTTCATTCCGAAGAAGGTCGACTCGCCAACGCCCGCTGACTTCTGACCCATCAGCATCTCGTCGGTGGTGGTTCGCCACCTCCATAAGATATTCGCCGAGCGGATGCGCGACGCCAGGATCGTCGACATGCGGCAGCGGTGCTTCGACGATGGCTGCGCAGAAAATATCTGCGTCTTAGCATCTGGCATCGCCGATGCCCGCCGGCGTCGACGGCAATTGCATGTCGCATCCCTGGACGTCGCCAAGGCATTCGACAGCGTCAGTCATGGCGTTGTCGAAGCTGCCCTCATCCGTCTCGGCGTGCCTGCTGGGTTTCGGAAGTACGTCAGCAACATATACGCCTGCAGTTCGACCATATTTGAGGTCCGGGCTCTACAGAGTGGGAAGAGGCGTCAGGCAGGGTGATCCGCTCTCGCCGATGCTGTTCTGCCTTGTGGTGGACACAGTACTCGGCGAGATGCCGCCTGACGTCGGCTTCGAGCTGGGGGATAGTCGCATATCATGTATTGCATATGCAGATGACATCCTCCTCTTCGCCACAACCATGTGGGGGCTCCAAGTAGCGCTCAGTGCACGGGAGGACAAGGCTAGTGAGCAAGGGCTGCACTTTAACGCTGGCAAGTGTTCAGTGCTGTCCATGGTACCCGCAGGTTAGCAAAAGAAAGTCAAAATCGTCACCACCCCCAGTTTCACACTTCGCAGTGGTGCTCACCTTCCACAGGTCAGTGTCACTGCGGAGTTCCGTTACCTGGGGGTCGACTTTAAACCTGCGGGTCCCAAGAAGGTCGATGGGGATCTCACCGACCTTCTGGACAGCCTGACGCGTGCCCCGTTGAAGCCTCAGCAGCGCCTTGTAGCCTTGCGTGGCTTCCTTCTGCCAGGCGTCTTCCATGCACTGGTGCTGGGAAGAGTCACCCTTGGTAAACTGAGAGCCCTGGACCGGCAGACTCGTGCCGCCGTGCGTCGTTGGCTACGGCTACCGCCGGACACGGCGTCCGGTTTCTTCCACGCCCCTATCCGCGGCGGTGGACTCGGCATTCCGTCGCTGGCCACCACCGTTCCTGGCTTGATGCTGGAACGTCTCCAACGCCTGGAGCAGTCCTCGTCAGCTACGGTGCGCGCGGTTGCGGAGTCCCACTGGGTTCAAAACAGAATCCACTGGGCCCGCAACGCCTTCACCGTGGACGGGGACTGCTTAGATTCCATCAACAGGCGTAAGCGGTGGTAGACTCAGCGACTGCACTCCTCAGTCGATGGCTGGGAGTTGCGGGAATGTCCGAGTACCGATTTATCCTCGTGGTGGGTTAGCGCTGGCTGCTTTGGCATTCCTGGCCGCGACTTCGTCCAATACGTTCACTTTTGGGCGAATTCACTCCCGACGCTGGTGCGGACGTCGAGGGGGGTCAGGAGGGCCGGGCGCCAGATCCGGTGCAGGGCGGGCTGCAATGTCACCGAGACAGCCGCCCACGTCATCCAACAGTGTCATCGCACCCATGGGGGCCGCATAAAGCGGCACGATGCGGTATGCAACACCGTGGCCGCTGGGTTGCGAACTGTTGGATGGACAGTGCACCGGGAACCCATCATTGAGACCGCCGTGGGTAGAAGGAAACCGGACATC